>MKEJ01055368.1:0-17259 GCA_001753735.1 Embelia ribes
ACAATAATGGTGACTTTATGGCTGAAGTAACACCCCCTTGCATGACTATTAAAAAAGACTATTCTTCAGCCATTTTTTATTTTATTCAGAAAAATACATACTATTTTTACACACGGTCATATAGAAAATCAGAGAAGGTATCGCATCACAAAAGATTTGGCCAGACATTCAGATTGCAGTTTCCATAAGGGTATAGTGCAGGCGTTGTACCTTGGGGATCTATTGTCAATGCAGGCCAAAAGCAAGTCAGTGGCGGATAAATTGAGTTTAAGGGGACACGAACCTTTGTGGTCTTGTCTGAAATCTTGTATTACATTCAATTGAATGGTTGTAATTTGTTTTTTTCATTACAGTTATTTGTATTTCAAATTTATGTTGATGAAATAAAATTTTTATTTTTTCCAATTCATTACTGTTGTGAATTAAATTCAAAAATTATTATTTAATTATATCAGTGCCAACATACTGAATGTTGGGGCCTAAAAAAAAATTTAATTTAGTTTGGATTGGCTAGTATTCCCCAAGTGGAGAATGTTGAGTGGGGCCTAAAAAAATTTAAAGAGACATGAAAAAATTTGTACTAAAATATAACACATGTTACATGTAGTTGATATTAATTACATTAAAAGTTGAAGCATGCCAACTGATTTTACAATTCGCTTTTTTAAATTATTTTTCAAGATTAGGTTTTAAATGCGATTGTAATTCTCATGCTTGGCAAAATAATTCTAAAATTTATTTTTATAAGTAACGTGGTATTTGGTAAAATTATATATTTTTTTATCATGAAAACTAAATTTAAAGTATGTATAAATAATGTAGTGAATATAATTGATGTTATTCTTGTAATTAATTATAGAAAAAGCATAAATAACTTTTTACAACATTCATAATTCTACTTCTCAAAACACTCCTAGAAAAAGCTAAAGTTGAGTTCTAAAAACCGGTGCTTTAATATTACCAAATAACATGTGCTACAATTTTTCCAAGAAAAACAAAAGAAAAAGAAAAACAGAAAAAACACTTAAACAACAATCTCAAAATAGGCCTAAGCCAATCATGTAGTCAGCCCTGAACTTCAATCCAATCACCAAAATTTCCTCAACTAATTCTTCTTTCTTTAAATTTAATTCGTCGCCTAGAATATATGGAAAAATTTCATGAATTTTCGAGTAATTTTGTTATTCATCGTTTGTCAAGTCATGAAATTTCTATAGATTAATATACTGACGAAGAATCAAAACTAAAACTTTTAATGTGATAAGTAAAATAAAGCGTACTATACTTACAGAAATCGCAAATGATAATTTGTAACTGAAAATTGATACTGGGGAAACCTGCTTGAGAAAAGAACCCAAACATGTTTGGATGAAAATCTAGGGCAAATTTATGATATCATTACGTCTTATTAAATTCTATTTACCTGTCACATTTGCTTCTAACTTTTCTATGGACTAAGGACTCTCAGGACACAACACACTCAATCCTGTAATTGGAAGTCGAATATCTGCGGCATTCTAATGTACTTACAATCTATGCACAGAAATTTTATACTCTATGGAAAATTTATGTCATGAATAATTAGATAAAAATGAATGATTAGTCCCCTAATTTTATAGACATGATGGTGTCTATTTGTAAAAAATTGCAACATTATAAAAAATTATAACTTCTTATTTTGTAAGGGTGCAATTATTAATCAAAATTTACAAACTTGTCAAAAGTTGCAACCATTCATTCTTTTGGAACTTTTCGGGAAAAGTTACAATTTTTCAAGAGTCGCAAGATTTTGGTGTAAAGCAATATTTTCCCAAATGAGTGAGCTCCGCTTTGAAAACAAATTTCGTTTACAACGTTTAATGTTTGTGCTTATGAATGACTCATTTCGAAATTCTAATAATAGATTTTAATATCCACTCTGAAACTTTGAATAGCTACATGTACCCCGGTTTTTACATACCTAGCTTGGTTTCGGCCAAAAAGTAAGCCAAAATCTGAAATTTCTCAATAAATTTCAATAATTTTTTCGGAAGCTCTACTTTTAATTTCTTTTCTAATTCGAGGGTTACATTGCATTTCATCCCCTTATTATATAAAACATAGAGTAATGTTTGTGAATTTAAACACAAAGATATGCTGTGGATCAAAAAATAAAAAAGAAAAGAAAAGAAAAGAAAGGAGAAGTACAAATAATTAATTAGTTTGTCAATGAATTTCTTTATTCTCTTTAAATCTTACTTCAAATCAAAACTTTATTACCATACCAAATCTGAAAATTGTAGTTAAATCCTTTTTTTTTTGTCATTTAAGTTATTAGCATTTCTGCTTGAGAACCGAAGCCGGGGATTATTAATAAGCCAATGAGAAAAAGTAGAATATTCTTGCTTTTTGGACCCAACTAATTAAGCAAATTAATTTGAGACGGTAATTATTATAATAATAAAAAGGACACAGTTTTGGCACATATCAATATGCAATATTTTTGCTCATCAGGAAGTGCTTTTGTCGTCATGGAAATTTTTTTATTGATTATAAATCTTATACGTAACAATTGTGCTCAAAGTTTGTACCATACAATTTGTACGTATCTACAGATATATATACTATGGGAAATTTTATTGAGCTTAAATTTACCAAAGTTTGTAATATAGTATAAAGAAGGATTTAGTCAAATAACACGTCCCTGTATCCCAAAAAAATTACAACAGATGTTGATATATAATCCCGTGATGAATGCTAGAGTGATGGAAGATAGTGTTGGTATTTTTCGAAGAGAGGTTGCACTCTCCAATATTTATTGTTCAACAATAAAAATTAGAGAGCAATGCCTCTCTTTAAAAGAAAAAGAACATTATCTGCAGCTACTATAAAGTCGTTAGTTATCATACCAATTAAAAAATATTCAATGTTAGATTTATTAAAATTTAAAACAAGAATAACAAGATTATGCATAAATATAAAATTGACTAGGTGTGCAAATCTTGAAAATAGGTAGGAGTAATGGAATTAATTAGCAATAGATAGTAAGTGTCTGAACCCTATAATTTTAATAGTCTCCAAATTATAATTTGTAGAAATCAATTTATATCCATAATCGATCCTTCTCTTTTCTTGATCTCTATTAGTTCCCACATTAAAAAAGTTACACATTTTGCCTCGTCAAATTAGATACTTGTATCTATCCTTGAATCTAATTTAGCTTGTTTACTAAACGGCCATTAAATTTGAACTCTATCTGTTTCTTTGCATGTTAACCAAATAATAATTTCCAACCGAGTTTTCGAAGAAGAAATTACGAATTACTTGATCATTCCTTAAGTCCAAACAAAATGGACATGATTTTACAGGATGTAATCTTAAACAAGCTCTGAAATTAAGTCATTGGCTAATCTAGAAAATGTTCCAACAGATTATTTCAAAAGTTGAATTGACAAGATTGCATTAAACTCGAGAGGGTCAATCATACGTAAAGAAATATGTTATGAATAATGTGTACTTTTTCATATTTTTTGAACTCGTCCCTAATATATTTGAGATTTTTAAAATTTTTGAAAAGACTAGTGTCTGCCAATAATGAAAGTGAATACTATTTAAATAACCCATCAATAAATAGTTACTAGGCACTTAGAAATAGTTATGTTTCCAAAAGAATAGTTATGCTTCCAAAAGTAATTTGTGTATATTGTAATTATATATATATATATGTATATATATATTGTATAAATAGTGAGTATATGTCCCCATTAGAGATGATCATAAAAGTCTTAAGGGCGTTTATAGGCCCAATGTCTGCCACACAGTAAAAGTTCAAAGGGACTTTTACAATTTGTATTGTGATAAGTTCGAACTCATAACAACATTGAAGATAAGACTTTTGTGCGTATGCTTGATAGCTCCATGACTTTCTTTTTCAAATTTATTTAATTTCTTTTACACTGTCACTGTGACAGAATATCTACTGTTCTAACCTTTCAAACAAAAAAAAAAAAAAAAAATCTACTGCTCTACTTAAATCTTAACCACTCAATATAAAGGGTCCCACCAAATTGAATGGACAGCAATTCAACTCTTCCAAAAAAGTGGGCTTTCATGAAATTCAGATAATTAGTTAAATATGCAATCATTGTTTCATCAAATTCGTGTGGTACAGAGCTGGATTGTGAACGGAGCACCAGTGTGAGCAAGAGCAAGAACAAGAGCGTGAGCATAAAAATATTATAATTATAATTTAAAAAATTGTGAGAATAAAAATAGTAGTAAAAGTAAGAATTTGAAACAGAAATGACTCTTACACAGAAAGAATTTAAATATATACATATATATATATATATATATATATGTATGTACATATTCAATTATTAGGAAAAGTAGACATCACAGTAGTGATTTATTGAATTATGTCCATGAAGAAAATGGTGCTTCGTTAAGTTTGAACAATAGTTACAAAGTAAGATATACACGAGTTTGTTTTAGTTGCGTGCACTTCTAAATATATAAAAAAAAGTAGTTTTCTTATATTATAACTTTGATGCATACAGGCCGTCATTTTAAAACTATTAATTTTTTAGGTCAATAGAGCAAAAATAAATAATAAATAAATAATTTAAATTTAAAAATTGAAGGGCAAAATGCAAGTCAATATTTATGAAACTTGACCCAGGTTCCCATAACAAACAAATTGTCGCTCAAGTTATAATATTTAGCAGGATTAAGCGTTGGGATAATGCCTAGTGGTTGAAAACTACAGTTGTTGCTAGCAATATTACCAATTCAAACTGGTCATTTATATAATTGAAAATTGTTTTATGCGTTCATTTAAAAAAGTGATAACCCTCTTATGGAAACTCGTTTGTGCTAGTACCTAATGTACTCAAATTGGTTTAGTAAAAAGGAAAAAAAAGAGTTTAACATGCTTAAGGATTTGTTTGGCTTGAACTTTAAACTCAAATTTTTTTTTTTTCCAAAAGTTGAACTGCATATGACTGTTGAATTGTTCTGTTGTCATGGCATATAAAAATTATAAATTTTAAGTTTAATGCATCCAATTTGTTTCTAAAAATCAAAAAAACTATTTTTTTCCCCTTAAAAGCCACAACAAAACAAACCCTAAGCACATGCTTGGCTGGTAACAGATTACAAACTATTAATATTGAGTATTGCGTGTTTTTTATTTTTGGTTGTGAGTAGTTTAGTTTTTACTATTTGTTGTACGTGGTTTAACTTACATTTACATGTTTTATGTCCATATGTTGCACTACTTACGCTACATATTTATTTCTAGTTGTCTTTGTTTTGGAATATATTGAATGGACATTTAGTTTTCGGTATTTAGGAAAATGGTAACTCACCTATTTGGTTCACATACAAAAAAACTAAATAAGTTCTAACTTCCAAGTAGTGTACCTACAACTTTGCTGATATCTTCCTAATCAATAATTTTATTCAACACGCTACATAAATAAATTTATTTTAATATACATTTTAACGGGTAAAATATGAAACTTTAATTTTATAAAAACAAATGCATCATGGCTCTGAGTATTATTATTATTATATAAAAAGATATAGGAAAATGCCATGAAATTGTTTTCACAATGTATGTTCATAATTTATGTTAACAGCACACTTTCTTTTCTTTCCCTTTATTATTGAAATCACGGGCAGAGGAAGGGGGCATTAGCGGCCACACTCCAACCCCGGAAATTTTTGTATAAAATTTGAACCTTTTTAATGATTTCTACTATACAACCCAAAAGAAAAATATACAAACTCTGGTAGGATCCAGCCCCGATACGGAAATTCTGATTTTACCCCTAATTGAAATTAACATACACTATTTTTATAGGTCGCACACCTAATGAATCCTCATGTTTCTCAAATAAACCTTATAAAACTCAGAATTTTTAGTAAGGGGGTTGAGTTCATTATTTCATAAGCTGGATAAATATTTTTGGTTATGGGATCGCGTAATGGATTATTGAAAATTTTCAGAGGTTGGGGTCCTCGGCCCTCCTGCCCCGCCCGGGACTGCCACTGCCGATACGTACAGCCTAATCTGGAGGAATTTCCGTAGCTGTGCTAACATGATTGAGAAATTTGATATGCTTGAAAAGAATAATAAAAACACTTTATATCTTGAAAAGGAAACAAAAAACTGGAATTACAAAAAATTGTGCTCGTGACTAGAAAAAGGAAAACACGTAGTGGCAATTTGTAACCAAATTTACACCCCCAACAGAATTACAAAAATAAAAAAGAAATTACAGCAACTTTCTGTTTATTTCTCCATTGGATCTCCTTTTCCCCGTAACTTATTTATTTCGCAAAATAATAAATAAATCATGAAACAGAAAACAGAAAAAAAAAAAAAAGAAGTTTTGAAATTTTAAACCGTAATAATAAAATAAAAACAAAAGAAAAGCACTATACCCTTACACCCACCCATGTGTTTCACCGTATCCATCTCTTCTGTCACCACTGGGCCCCACGCGGCACGCACTCCCACGCTCTTATTCACGCTCCGCCGCTCCCACCTTGTTCGTTACAATCTCATAACCACCACCATCCCCTCCCTCCTCTTCCTCATACTCACCGTCCATCTCATCGCTCTCCCGATCCAACGGCTGCGGCCACTGCTGCTCCGGCTGCACCATCATCGGCACCGTAGGATTCCCCCCGCCCCCCGCCTTGGCCCTCTCCCTGTAAATTTGATCCAACAGATGGAAATACGGACACGTCTTCGAGTCCTCGGGCCGCTTCTTGTTGCTCTCCTTCACTTTCTTGAAGTACTTGTTTATGTTCTCCCACTTCTCCTTACACCTCTTTGCGTTCCTGTCGTACCCGATCTTTTTCATCTCCGCGGATATCTCCTCCCACAGCGGCCCCTTCGGCCCGTTATCCTGGTACTTTATGTCCATATTCGTCCTCAGCTGTATCAGCGCCTGCACCTCCGCCTTTGGCCACCTCGATGAGCTGGCACCACCCACATGATTGCCGTTCCTGGCATTATCATATGGTTGGATTTGCAGTTGTTGTGGCGGCTGCTGAGGCGGAGGCGATAGTACAGGCATTTGTACTAAATTTGGATTTGGTGTCGGTATTGGCACCAGCACTGAATTTGGATTTGGAGTCGAATTTTCTTTACCTTGTAATGTTGGGACTTGCATCTTCGTCTGTGTCTGGATTTGGGTTGGTGTTTGTTGATTTTGGTCGGATATTTTTTGCAAGTATGCGATGACGGCGGAGTCCTTGGTGGCCGCGATGGACCTCTCTTGAGCTAAGAGCTCGTGCTCCCGGTTCATTCTGGCCATCTCCTGTGCTCGCCAGGCCTCCTCTCTAGCAACGCGTTCGCGTTCACGTCTCTCTAATGTTTCGAGGAAATCTTTCTGCATTTGCTCCTGCTTCTGTATGACCTCGCTCGTTAGCTTCTGGAAGAAGCTCTCCCACTTTCTTTTTCTCTTCCTCCTCCTCTTGGGATCTTCTTCTTCTCCTTCGGAGGAGCTCGGAGAAGAGGATCCCAAGTCGTACTCCAAGTTCGTGTTTAAATTTTGATTTAAACCATGATTTGGAGTTGCATTTGTATTATTCGTCATGTCCTTTGTATTCGTATTATTCATCATTACTGTTGCATTTGTTGCAGGCACCGGTGGCTGTGTTGGCGGACATGGAGTTGATAAAGGTAATGTGATCGGAGAGTTTAGACTTTGGGATACACTTGTAGGAACTATCGGTGTAGATGCAATAGTGACTTGCGGGAAAATTTGGTGGTGGATACTCGTGGGCATTGCCATTGCCACGGGCGTGGGTGATTCCGGCCCTTGATTTTGAGACCGTTGTGGCAGCGGTGGAAGAGGAGGAAATTGAGACGAGGGTTGGTTCTGATCCAATGCCTCTAATTGGTCGAAGAATCGATAGGTTTTCCCTTCTGATTTTGTGGATCGGCCGTCTTTGGTCCTCTTGTGGTACTTGTACACATTCTCGAACTTCTCTTTGCATTTCTTCGCGTTCCGGTGGTAGCCGAGCTCCGCTAATTTTCTAAAATCATAATTCAAATTTCAAAACTACATAGTATATATTTTAAAGTGCTAATAATGTTATTTTCAGAAAGAATAATCAAATTGTGATTGATACAAGGGCTAAAAATCCTAAACTAAGAAAAAAAATCTTTCTTAGAAAGAGGGAGAGAGAGGTGAAATAAAACACTTTGAAAGAGATGATTGTGGTTGTCAAACAAGGATCATACACCTTGTATGAAAAACAAAACATAATAAACACGAAATTCAGTTAGTAGCTTTTTCATCTAACATCAAAATAGCATAATTCAGCTGAATTATGCTTGACCATAAGTCGGAATTATCCTCAACCATAAGTTATAATTATTGAATCAATAAATAAAATAAGATGGTAGAGAAAATTCAACTAGTTTTTGTAAAGCCAAATTTGTTGCTAGATTTGGGAATAAAATGCCAAGCACCAAAAGTAAATCCAAAAACGCTCCCATAAACTCATAAAGTGAAAACAAAAAATAAAAACCAAAAGAAAAATTCATACACGAACAATCATATATTGAAATTATACCAACACTTATGTAATTAGATCTTGTGCTTTGATTATGTTTTTGATAAAAACATCAACACACATGGACGTAATTAATTATATATTTGCATATGTACTTCATGTGCCTGTGTTACTTAATTTGCAACATGATGATTTTCAGTAAGTATATCGTTAATCGAACCAAAATTACTTAGTTTTTTTTTTCAGATCTCTAAAATTTAACTTCAAAAAAGATGAGAATTATGCATATACATATATGTTATGTATGTATATGTTACCTTGAGACTTCATCCCATAATGGGCCTTTGAGGCTGGAGTCTCTAAAAGCTGAGTCCATCTCAGACCTTATCTTGAGCAGTGCTATCGTCTCCTGCCGGGGCCACCGGTTCCCACCCCCTTCAGAGTTTCTCTCGCTATCTTCGAACTTCGGCCTCTCATCTTCGCCTGAGCTCGGCCCTGCTCCGCTTTCAGGGGCTGCGGGGCCATCACCGGAGCTTCCAAGCATGCCTGAGACTCTCAGCATATAGCTTGGGGGCTGTGGAAAAGAATATTGAAAATAGAAAAAGAAATATATTTGGAAATAGAAATATCAAAGGGAGATGTGGTGAATTCTTGAGGGTTTTATTGTGAGGGTGTGTATGTAATATGTAAGTAATTATGTATGTATATATGTGTGTGTGTGTGTGTGGTTAATTGATTAATTTATATTTCGGTGGGGTGGATCTGTCTGTCAATCTCATACCCCTTGGGAAATAGATAATTATTGTTTAAAAGAAAAAGAAATATGATTTTTTTTTTTTTTTAACTTTTTAAGCTGCGGAATCTTTTTAGACTTTTCTTTTTCTTTCTCTCTCTTTTCTGTTGAGAAAAATGCCATAAAGGGTCACTTGGCTTGTCTGGGTAAGAATAAAAGAGTGATTCTATATTCGTAATTTTATTTGACTTTTTATTTATTTATTTTATGTATAATATCATCTCATTTTCTTCTTTGAGCAAAAAATGGGTTTGATGATTACAATTCTAGTACAAGCCATATATTGTTTTGCACAGTGGGTAACACCATACACATAAGGCAAATCTTTTTTAAGAAATTCAAGTGGGACAGTAAAATTTAAAATTTTTAAGGAAATGCTTCATGATTGTATTTATAACACTCGTACACACACACATATGCATTTATACGATTCATTATTGAGATTGATTGATATTGATATTGTACGATATTAGGGTCATAAACCATTGACCCTCATTGTCTTCGGCCGCCATTGTTACTGCTCGTAATTTTCTTTATTTTTACCATATTAACAAGACCTATATAAAATCTAAATATTTTGTGAAATTATTTTGTTTTAATATTTAAATTTAAGATGAATAACTACAGTGAAAATGTGCTCCGATTGTCATCATCACTTTTAAACTCTTCTTACAATTATATATTCAGTATAATTAGCATTAACCACAAAGCTATCCAGGTAGATAGGAAAATTGGCAGTCGAAAAAAAAAATTAAAAAAAAAAAATAATAATTTAAAAGATTTAAAATATATATACTACTTTTAAGTTATATATTTTAAATTGCACCACCAGAAACACAATAGTGGGCTGACCGAAATGGAAATAAGCGCGCTGCATAATTATTTGGTCTCAAGTTCGAAACACAGGAGGGACATTTTGTTTTTGTTTTTCATTTGTTACTCATAATTAGTACTGTTGTTGGGCTTGGACTGATATTTGGGCTTAACTTTGACCTGGATGAATGGCCCGGTTAATGTTCGGCTTGTAGTACTTTTATTAAACATGTTTATTTCAATTTTTTCATTTATTATTTATATAAATGAAAAAAAAATGTTTTATTAACAAAGTAATCTAGTCACATGTAAAATCTCATCTAATTATTTGGTGAATCTATAATAAAAAATAAGAAAATAAAATCACCGATTATATTATATTCTTTTTATGTGCTACTAATTGAAGAAGTTAATTTATCCTCTTGTTTATTAAATATTTTAAAATAATGAGTAAATTGGACTAGAAAATAATAAAAATTTACTAATTGAGGCAGTTGATTTATTGAAGAGAAGATTTACAATTACTAGAAAAATAATTTTTGTAAAACTTAAAATTAAAATTAAAAAATATTTATTATTTTAAATTTATTCAGAATTTTACTACAAGTATTTTCTAGCATTAAGGGTTTTGGCCCCCTTACTCAAATCTTGGCTCCGCCCCTATACATATACACAAGATTTATGTAGCATATTACTTATATATGGAGAAATTGTACTTTGTTACGGAATCACACTTTATTACGAGTTGTAAACTTAACTTTAATCATAATTTTATACTAAATTGTTAAGTTGTACACTTTTACTTTATTACGTGGTGATTTTCTTTTCTTCTTAAATATTTGTCAAAGTTTTTTTTTATCCAATATTATAAAACCTTAAGTCATATTAATCTTTAACAGAAAAACTAGGACATATATCAAGGAGAAAAAGAAAACATCAAACATGTTTTTTTTTTAAATTTAAATATGTTATTTGAAGAATGGGATAAATTCAACCCTACTCGATCTGATATCCGAAATTACCTGCACAGAGGGCGGAAAGAACAGGTTATGGCTATTTTTTCTCCGTGCGGGTAGAATAGGTTATGACTATTTTTTCTTTTTTTTTTTACCTGATACGAGTCGAAAAGTATTATTGTTCGAAGTTACCCGAAACCTGGCTTTTCGGACGGATCGAGGGTGGGGTTAAAATTTCCACCTAATGGGGGCAAAAACCCCTCGGCAATAGTTCTGTCCAGGTATCAATTGCATCATTATGATAGGTGACAATTCAAATACAAGGAGACAATTGCTCAACACTAATGTTAGATTGTCCCACTGGAAAAATGTCTCTTAGCATACAGTGATGGTCGTAAATTCTAATCCAATGGACCACATTAGATATATAAATTGGGCTTTATATATATATGTACACGTGTGACGTGGAAGACAACCCACATGGAGTGTTATTTTCTTTGTTTTAGGTAGGGTGGGTGCGAGTGAAGTTTGTAACGAGTATATCGAGCGCCGATTCAAATATTACTCGAATTCAATACTAAATAAGTCGAGTATGAATACGTTTTTATTCTTATTTCAAGTTGGAGTATCAAAATACTCAATTTGTTTGAGCTAGCAAATAGCTCAAATAAATGTATATATAAATAAAATTTTAATTTTTTATTTATCAATATATAGAAAAATATAATTTTTGAGTGAATTTAAATTTAGCTCTAGTCTTCTTATTTTCAGTCGAGTCAAACTCGACTAGTGCAGATTTGAGTTAAATCGAATTCAGGTACGATTGATACTCGACTTAATTGAGTTGGTTGGGACACTAATTTTAGGTAATAGTACAAGTTGTAAATTAAAATCCAATTGTTTATTACACTCACGGGTCTCATAGTTTATTTAAAAAATCCAATTGTTCCCCGTAGTAATAAATTTAGTTCACAAGTAATAAATGAGTGCACACAAATTGTCATAAAAATCATATCAACTAACCAATTTGTTTTTTATTTTAAAATAAAAGTTACTACTTTTTTGATGATTTGTGTTGATATTCTCTCCTACTTCAACCAAATATGATTCTTTTTTCGAATTTTAAGGATCAAATCTGTCACTTTTTTTGTAATTGAGAATTATTATTGTTGCAAATAAAACTATGACTAGAAATTTAGTTGAAAGTATGAGAACCATTATTATAACAAAGGAAAATATATGGGTGAAGAAAAATAGCATTCTCATTGTCCACAAATAATAGACATATATTTTTTTTTATTATTATCTAAAAATTATTGATCACTTTGTTTGAAAGAACATGTAATCATTGAAAGAGTAAATGCATTTTCACTCTTACTCTTATAATCATTTAGGATAAAATAAGACATAAATCTTGAGTGTATTTGTGATCTTTTATATTTAATAATTCAAAATTTAAAATATTAATTTTTATTTTTATTTAAAATTATATAATTTTTATTATATTTACTATTTATGGACGAAGGGACTAATACAATTGCAACACAATTACAACGACAAAAATAATAAGGCCAACTTTATTAAATATCTATTTATGACTTCGGTAAGCCGTGGATACTTTATGCCACTATAAATAACTTTTCTAGAGTCTAGATTATTCTAAGGGAGTTTATTCCTTTTATTTCCCTTTTTTATCTTTAATAATATGACTTTTGTAGCTTTTGGATACGTAGTCTCCTTTTATTTATTCTCCAATTGTAACTTTTAAACCTGTTAAATCTTTCACGATTCATTGAAAAATTATGTCTAGTCGTGTAGATATGATTATTTCCTAAAGATAATATTATAGACTCGTACCTAATTTAATTGGCCGACTGAAGGAAACAGGGATGACATTTTATGTTTTTCGAAATTTTTCATAAAATTCATGTATATAGAAATTTGAATTTTTCCAAAGATGTTAATTAAGCGGCCCCATTGAGTATTTGATATAATTATCAACTATATAGCTCCAAGCGGTTCGTTTCCCTATCTGAAAATTATGGATCAACCACTTCTTAATATATATACGTATTGACACACAATGACATTAAAACATATTTTTGTTTTGAAAATTTTCGAGGTCTATTATTGCAACTTAAAGTCCCGATACTTACTAGGACCCAAATAATGTAAATAAATCTTGTAAAACATATTTTAATGCGTAGCATTTTCCATTAGTTAATTGAGCGGTTAAACCAATAGGAAAGTATATGTGACCAATTTTACTAACTTCAAATTAAACTTCCACATGGAATAATAAACAAAACAACAAAATGGGATTCTGTATAATTAGGATTGAAAAGTCTAGTTATTTAATAGTATTTATTTTAACTTTAGAAAAAGGCATAGAAAATTGTCATTTGCTTACCCTAATTAACACTAGCTAAGTTTCTGATCTATAATATCATTTGTACTCTTTAATCATAATGAGCGAAGCCATATAAAAGATTGTATTGGGTAAAAATAGGGAAATTATTTGAGTAAATTATGAGCGAATTCAACTTCAATATATTACAGATGCGAGGAGGTGCTATTGCCTCTAAAATTTCAAAACTAATAATTAAAACCTCTTAATTCCTCAATAGAAGAATTAATGGACAGATTACAATATATAATAAATTTACGTTAGTAATTTCGAATAATATTCTAAGTATGAGACAATCAAACAACATGCGATTCAATAAAGAAAACAAATAGCAAAGTTTAAGGCTTACTTTATGATATATGAAACCATTTATAGAAACCTTTTCATTGTTTAAGTAATCGTCAAATTTAAAATTTTCCTTTCTCTTTCGAACCTCCAGTAATTTTTTTTACTAATAAAAATAATTATACCCTTATTATAATTTTGTTGTCATTATTGTTAAGAGCCCAAATAAGTGAAGAGGCGAGTGGACCAGTCAACGAAATGGGGGTGCTTAGCTGGGGCACGTGCGACGAAGGAAACAGGCACGTGCGTCGAGGAAGCAAAGGTTGTTTCCTGAGCTGTACAGACCAAATCTTGTCAGGTTGACCGCAGACAAGTTGTTCGCTAATCTTGTCAGATTTACAACTCACTGTATATAACAGGAGTAATAATTTGGGTAAATTAAACTTTGGACCATGAGATTTCTAATATCTTAGTGTACCAATTAGTTAAACTTTTAACGAGTAGTTTGAGATTGACATGAGTATTTCTTTATTCGAGATTGACTCGATTATTAAATGGATAAAGTTCGAATAAGTTTTTATTCTTAATTCGAGTTTGAGTCATGTTAAAAAATAAAAATATTTGACTCATTTGAACGGGCGAGTAGTTGGAATAAAAATATATATATATATAAATAAATGTATATATATTTTTATACATGAATATGTATAATTTAATATATTAATTTATTAATATATAAAAAATAGAATTTTCAAACGAGTACAAGTCAAGCTTGAGTCTTCTTATTTCATATCAAATCGAGTTCGAGTTGAAATTTAGACTTAAACTCGCTCACGCTCAAGTAGTACAAGTTCGAGTCGAGTCGAGTTCAAGTATGACTGATACTCGGCTTATAAATATGCCTTAAGGCATATAAAATTACAATTCTCTCCAAGTCACTATATAATTTTGACTTATACATGGAATGATCAAATCATCCCTCACTTCCTAGCTTTATTTTATTTTTCGAAACTAATAATTGAGAAAAATATAGAGATTATCACATTATAAAAAACCATTGTATCATTGCATGTAATTATATACAATCTATTTTTAAAAAAGTAAAAGCTAGAGAATAGATGTTATTAAGGGGTATTTTGGTAATTCGCAACCAATTATGGGTTCCGATTTGCCTTAAAAATTTTGGGGGTAAGGCACAATGTATAGAAACTTCTTGGGAGATAGTGTCATTTCAAAGACCTTAAGGTCGTCTTAAAATTTTCAGAAAACTCACGAGGGCATACTGTAATTTACCCTAATTATTTTTATTTAATTATTTCCTTTTAGTTTGCCCAAGATTTGTATCGTTGTACCGGAGTACATAATTTGATTGGAGGTTTTTACTGGAAATTATATTTTGTATAATACACAAAGTTAAATTTAGCTATGTTTCCGGGAAAAAAAAAAGATGCCATTTTCTTAAGTATTAACGCATTCTTTTCTTAAACAGTGTACTTTGCAACTATTACATAACATTTTAATTTTAAATAAGTATTTTTTTTTATGCTTATTTATCAAATGTAAATACAATTATATATTAACTATTATTAAAGAATATATTCTTATTAAATTATTATAAACTTCTATCGTGTACGAAACGAGACCTCACGTACAAACATTTTGTGGGGCCAATGTCTATAATTCACCTAATTATAAAAATATATTTATATCCCGTGTTCATATGCAGACATTGGTTGTGCTCACACATTTAGGTGTTCCCACCAGTTAATGTGACCAAAACTTGTTGGTCTTCAATTATTTAAGATGCTTATCCGTGACGAAAATTTGGATGGCTTCGATGAAGAATTTGGAGGTGGGGAGGACAGAGAGAGATGGAGAGAGATGGGGAGAGAGAGCGAGAGAGGGAGAGAACATGGCCAACCCAATATTCCTTTGGTGTCACAATCTTTGACCTTTGACTGTCCCCATCTCCTCACCATGACTAGCTCACATCTTCTACTACTTTTTGTTACTCCATTCGATTTCAAATAAGTATCTTTGCTGTGACTGTACAGAATTAAAATAATTATTAAACAATTTTAATTTTAGTAACGTATAAATATATTTTTATAAAATATTATTCTTTGAATGTTTAATTATTTGGAGTTGTTGGAAATTTAATAAGAATAATAAAGGTAAAAATAAAAAAAATAATAAATATATCATTTATTTTTTAAAAGGATACTTAAAATAATGAAATTTATTTGAAATGAATGGAATAGTTTAGTAGTTGTGGTCCCTGGGCTTTGTTATTGGGATTTGCTCTCAATATAAGAATTATTTTCTTGTAATATACGAAAAAAAATTTGTACAGAACTACAGTTTTAAGGAAAAAATTATTATAAATTTATAATAATTTACTATATTAGTTTTAATAAAAATTAAACTAAAAATATTTATAATAATTCATCCTTAAAATATAGTAATTTAATAATTTTTGTAAGTTACGTGTAAAAAATCTCTTGTATTGAGATGACTTCTTGTCATTGGGATTGACATATTGGCATTTCTTGTGAATCATAAATGTATTAGCAAGAGGTTGTGTGAGGTAACATCATGCATGTATACTACATTTCCTAGTCCCTCATTTTACAAGCATGGTTAAATTAAACTTTGCTCCATGAGATTTTTGGAGAATTCATTTTTCTCAAAAATCACCATACAAGTTTGACTTATACTTATAAATATCATATTTCTCACCACTTTCTTGCCATATTTTATTCATTTGAAGATAATAACTGGGACAATTAGACAAATATCATCATTTTTTAAAGAAAATATTATATACATAAATATATATATATATATATATATATAATTATGGTAGGAAATTAAAAGTTAGTGAATCGGTGCTAGTAAAGGGTATTTTGGTAATTTTGTGTGTGATTTATGGCATTCAAGTTTACTTTCACTTTACACCCCACACAAAAATTGTGGCTAATAATTATCGTTTATGGCATAGGATTGCAGATGGAGCTACTAATTGCTATTAGTGTAATTTTTTATTTTTATTTTAATATTAGATTTCCAGTACAATTTTTTTAATGTAATTTCAGTTCCCATAAGTTTGATACCTATGAATTATTGCTCCGCCCATAGGTTGTGGTGACGAGGGAAAAAACACGATTGTGCTATCTATATTTTATAGTTGTTGCGCCCCGAATCCTACAGAACCTTGCACGTAATTTATATGCAATATGCCACCGTAAAAGATACGAATCGTCACAAGCTTAACTAGGGGCCATTGAATTTAAAACTTATTTACATTACTATATTACAAATCTAAGTTATGATAATTACATTGTTGGTAAAAGCATGACTCATAATTACCATAGTCATAACTATTTACATATATCTTATATATGTACATGAACTCAAACAGATGGAGCCCAAAACTACCTTCAAAAAATATAACTACCCTGCTGAACTCTTGATTCATCCATCATCTT
>MKEJ01055373.1:0-10849 GCA_001753735.1 Embelia ribes
CTAACATCACTTTCAACAATTAATTGCTCCACTTGATGTATCTACATGTTTCTGATTTGTTTTAACACATTTCTAATTAAATAATCTTTACATTATGGCTCCAACTCTCCACACATATACACATACACTTATGCATAACTCATGCAAGTAGATATATATGTAAATAACTTGTAAAAGTGAGAAAATACAACCAAATCTTCATAAATAAATGTAAATGTCTTTTTCAATTCATTAATGCTAATTAATAAATTTTAACTGGTTCAACACACATACATGAATGCAACTTGCCATATATCTTTATCAATACATGCACATACATTTATAATATGTTAACAAGTTGGTAATAACAACTAAGAATTCATAAAAATATATAAAGTCACTTTCTACTCTAATTAAATAACTTAAGTTATTATTCAATTTTACTTTACCTAACAAAAGTCATTCTAATGTATATGACACTTGTGTGTGTGTGTATGTGTGTGTGTGTTTGATTATGCTAACATTTCAAAAAAATAAAAAGAAAATGAAATATACAAGAATTAACCTAAGTTAATATTACCCTATTTCTTATTTATTCCAAAATAATAATTTAAGTAATAAAATTTTCTATAAGAACTAAACAAGTAATAAAAATATATTACATATGCTAAAATATAATATAATTTATTTAAAAAATTTCCACATTTTCAAATAATCCAAATAATCCTTGCATATCGAAATTTTCCTGCAATAACTCGCAACATTTCAAATAACTAGCAAAAATTCACTTCATGTTAGAAATAATTATTCTAACTCAATATTTATATTAATCAAAACTCAAAATATTCATTTTATAAATATTAGGAAAATTTCGAATCGTTACATCAAGTCTATATGGTACACCTGGATTGGTCATTTTCTTGGTTGATTCATGATCTTAGAGCTTTTTCTCAACTGCAAATGTTGTAGTGTAAATATTAGCATAGGTTTAACCATAACTAAACAAATTGATAAATCAAAAAAAGTTGTAGCTATGGTCAAATATAGCTTGCAGCTATGGTCATATACAATTTGACTTCCCAACTCATACAATTGCTATCAGAGGGGGCAATTTTGGCTTGTTTGTTTTTTGCCACAAATCATTCCGTTCACATGGCATCAATACATTGGAGTATGTCCTGAGGTAGGCTTCTCTGTTATAACATCTATGTAGAAAACGCTCCAGTGGCTTGTTCATGTAATTTATTGTGCCACTTCATGAACATCTATCAACACAACTTACAGGTTTACAACCCTCTGTAAATCCCTTCTTCAAGGTTGCTCAATAGATATATATGCATTTGAATATAAACTCTCCACTATGCCCAGCTTTTTCCACAACTTTGTCCCTGGATTTGACCTTTTCATCTCCTCACTGTAGCTCCACAGATGTGCATATTACTCAATTGATAAGCCTCTGATCATATCCCTAGAAATCTTTATTGCTTTGCTAGCATATTATTCCAAGAGATCTTAGGCTTAAGGGCTGATTGTACATCTGCTTTAAAGTTTTTCACTTACCATTTAGAATGGTTCCTAATCCTATCACAAAATAGTTTTGCAATAACTCGTGACTTTACATACTTGTTAAGGTCTGTCCTACTACATGAACATATATCATTCAATGAACTAATGTGAAATGTCTCCTCACTTTCCACTTAGTTTTAAAACACTTTCAATTACAATATTTAATACATACAAGAGAAATCTTTTCCCTAGAACTTCTCTTATATATCACATTTTTCCCTTCTTAAATAGCAAATGCTATAACAGTTTCTCTAAAGTTAACAACAGACTCGAATCTCCTACCACCTTAAATTAAACATCTCTTATATCAACCCTAATAAATGACTTTTTACCTTTATCACCCTCACATCATCACTCCTATTTAAACTAGAAAGGCCCTCAGAGTCTGCAAAATCCTCATTCATTATATCAGTTTCATCACCAGTAGGTTCCTTAAACAACTGAGGTTGATTACCCACAATTTGATGTACATGAGCATCTACAAGCCCAACTCTAAAATCATCATCTATCCCCAGTTTTTCATCACTACCGCCAGATTTTTCTAATTGCTCAATATCACCCTCTGCATTTTCATACTCATAATCACAATCCAAACTTTCATTGGCCACCTCAAAATCATAATCTAAATTGTCATCACTATCCTGATGAACATTAGGTACCAATACATTCTCAATGTAACTTGAACAATCCTATGTGTGTCCACATTTTTTCCAAGGTCAATGGTATCATTATCAACTATAATTTCAGAAAAACACTTCCTAGAGTCAACCCCAATCCTTCTACAATATATCTTCTTGATTGTAAATTCATATACCCCTACCTTACCAGCCATTTCAATAAATAATTCTATACTCATCAAAAGCAGGTAGCAAAAATCTATATAATTAACCCTCATTCTTACGTTTTACATCATAACTATAGCTGAACCCCCCATGATTCCTTTATATGGTAAATAATGTCTAGTTAAGTTATTAGACACTGGCAATCATGAGAGAAGACAAAAGTGGCATAATATAATTACTTTTTATACATATCACATCCAAAATAGATGCTTAATACATTGCTAGGACAATATTTGGGACTATCGAAATTGCTTATTAACATACATCTAAAATACATACTTAATGCATACATAATCCAGACTTCGGACTATCCAAACAGCCTATCATAATATATCCAAAATACAACCTATATATAACAAAATTGTACCCTACATACATGTAAACTTCATCACTTATCTATCACTGATTTCTGTTCAACAATTTTATCTTCAGTTGAGTTATACCCTCATATAATGAAAGATTCAAGTGCTAGGATAATTTATATATCTTCATCATTATCTTCACTAAGGTCACTTCTCAATAAACTCTCAATGTAAACTTGCAAAAGTTTCTCATGGTCCAAATATTGTCCAAGGTCAAAGTCCTCCTCATCACCCTTAATGTCATGCAAGCCCCCTCTAAACTCAACTCCAACCCTATTATAATACAGCTTCTTTATACAAAAAGTTGTACCCTTACCTTATTAGCCATATCAACCAATTTCACAAAACTCAAAACTTGGGGTTGGTTGCAATTAATATAACCATCCCATTCATATATTTTATCTCATTTGTCCAATCAAAAGCCCCCCATGATACATTTCAATAGTAAACAATGATGAGGTAGGTTATGCTACAAAAAATAAAAAATCCTAGTTTCAAAAACTCTAAGGAGAGCTCAATTTCATTACAAATATAACCCAGTTACAAGAAAAAAACCTAATTTATCAAAAAACTAATTACATCCAAATATTAATTACAAGAAACCCTAATTTCATAAAATATGACAGAAACCCCTAATTCATACCAAGGAACCCTAATCTCAAGACGAAAAATAAATCTAACTAATATCAGCACAACATGCGTGAAATCCAAAAGGGGGAGATCACTTACTTTATGGAGGTACTTTTAAACCATTATCTAGAATACTTGTGTTGACTGTATAACCAATTGTTATCTGATCAAACCGTCTCTCCATCCTAACCTTTGTGACTGCCTCCCCCTCTATTTCTCTCTGCATTGATGAATATTAATAGGAGAAGAAAGAGTTAGGTAGGTTACGTCAAAAGAAGAAAATGCTCTTGTTACGCAGTACTAATGTCTAACTTAACGATTCCCACAACAGAAATGTTAACTTGGAACAAAATTGGTACATTGATATACTAATTGGGTATTGTTGAAGATTACTATATTAATTGAATTTTTACTAAAATATTGATGTATTAAAAGAAAATCCGTCCTTTATATAATGATCAAGTAAGCCTGAAATGGCTACGAAGAAATTGAACTAATGATTATCAGAAAGAAAATTAAAAATTTAATCAGTTTAGCTAACCTCCCGATGATATATATGGTCTGATGTAGCAAGACAAAATCCAACTAACAAGTTTTGCTTCAATAATGACCCCTCGAATTTCTAAAGTTTTACTCCCTCCGTTTCAAATTAAGCGGCACTTTATAACTTGACACTAGAATTAAGAAGTCTATTAAATGATCTCATTAATATAACAATATTGTATTTCCTTGTTATATTACCCTTATGTAAGTACTCAAAGGTAATTAATGTATTAGATAATTAATAGGTTTATAATTGAAATAAAATTAAGAAATATATCCTCAAGTTTTTAAAATTACACTTAATGTGAAACGGAAATTTTTTTCCAAAACTTGACTTCATTTGAAATGGAGAGGTATGATACAAGTCTTACTAAGTATTTTTTTATTTTTATTTTTTTGTGTCAGCATCTGCCTGTATGTCAAATGGCAAAAGAATAACTACCTAATGCTACAATGTCTGAAAGACTGAAATTTTAAAATCAAAAGAATTACGAAAGTGTAAATCTACTTGTTGAAAAAAAAAAAATTCTAAATGCAACTTATTAAATAAGAGCCAAAAGCAATTAAGGAAGTTTGATACGCCAAAACTAAACTCAATCAATAATTGTATTAAATTATGATTCCATATATGTTAAGGTTACGAATGATGTAATCAACCGCCCAAATCTTAGATGCTTGGATTTAATATGATCAATAAAAACCGAGGTGGCATAATTTAAAAATTACAGATTTTGTAGACTAAAATGGCAGAATTTAAAAATTACAGATTGTGTAGATTAAAAGCACGTGAATATGGTCAACACGAGAGTATTTTTGTGCACAATGGGTTTGCAGAAACCTAAGAAAAGTAAATTTAATTTGACTCTGATAGCTAGTGTATGTCCATATAATTAATAACTATAAGCAATATTATTATGTTTCTGGAAATTATTTAGCATATTTATTATTAACATTTTTTATTAAACCAGATGAACTTTTTATGTTTTAATGCTTTTAAGCATAAACTTCTGATTTGAAACATTTTGTTTCCAAAAATTATACTAAAATTTAGCGGTAAGCAAACATTCGAGATTCCATAAATCTAAACCAAAAAATTGAAGCAAATAACCCTAAAAAATGATTTAGTTTGGGATCAGAATTTAAATTCTTAAATTTTTGGGTACCCGAATACTTTCGGCTCGGAATTGGAATCAAATATAAATTTTTCAAGTTTCTTGAATTTTTTGAATCTTTCAAAAAATTCAATCATTTTAATTTTTTATATATTATTTATTTAATCTTATGCGCCAAATTTTAGGATATCCCAAAATTTTCAAAATAATTCCGGATCTGGATCGGAAGTTAATTACAAAATTCTCGGATATACCGAATTTTCCGAAATATTATTTATTTAGGTTTATTTATTTCAAAATTTTGAGATTTTCGGTTTTGGGATCGAGATTTGACCTATTTTCTATTTCGGTTCCGGTTCGGCTCAGATTCGGTTCCTATTTTTTTGAGTTCAGAAAATTGATTTCGGTTTGGGAAATTCTTGAAATCGAACAAGTGCTCACTAAAATCTTATTTCTAAGAAGCTTCGTAATAGTTAAAAAAAAATCTTGTAATAATTTTGGTAAGTCCTATTTAAACGTTATTATAATATTACTTCTATTGTTTTGGAATATCATTGAGTGAATTTTTTCATATTACTCTTAACTATGGTTGTAAGTAAAAGCATCTACAACTAAAGACTATAAGTATAATATCTTCCTGTAAATTATTAGAATATTTATTACAAATTTTCCAGTAAACTAGTGACCATTCTTTGTTTTACTATTTATTATAATATCGTCGCTCCTCTTTTTGAAATATTTTTAAAATTATCTTTCCGAGTTCTTATTTATGCACCCAAACCAAAACAACAATAAATAACCAACATCTCGCATGTGACATCATTTGAATTCTAAATTTTAGTACATAAGTTTTGTTCACTATCATTTTAATTAAATATGACGTATGGAAGTCGTAGTGGCAACGCAAAAGCTGGCTTTTGACTAATGTGATGAGTCTAAGCTCCGTATCAAAATTAAATGTCAAAAATCTCGGAATGATAACAAAATGTCGGCTGACAAAAACAATTTATTTGTAATGAAAGCTGACAATGTCGGCAACATGTGCTACCGTCTCTAGCCCTAATCCGAACGCACTAATTAATTAGAGAAATTATTCCGCATTAATGAGAAATGTTATTAATATAACGATAAAACTATTTTACTTATCGATTAAGGCAATGTAAACATTTATATTCACTCAAAATCCAACTAAAAAACTTTCACCTACCATGCGTAACCATAGATGTCTCTTAGAATCATACCATAAAAAAATAATTTACATGATGAATGACGCATAGAAAATTATTATAAGATGCATCAAATATATAATTGAAAATCTCATGGGACGACCCAAAAGTTGTACGCATATAGAATGGAAGTGTTACACCCTAATTTTTTCTAGAAAATTCGAAGTAAGTTTCAAATTCGTTAGAAATTTTGGAGGGTGAGTGTATTTTCTATTTAAGTAAAAAAAATAAAAAAACATTTATTAGTTTTGGAAATAAAAAATAGAAAATTCAAACTAACGCCGCCACTTGCAAAACTCAAATTCTACGACATAGTTGCAAATATATCAGAGTACGCAGAAATAAATAAATAACCAATTCGGTTAAATAAAAGTAAACGTCATGTTTACAAAATAAATAATAAGCTATATGTTCCAACAATAATAAGCTATATTATATCTTGTTTTTGCCCTAAACATGAATCTCACCAATAGAACAACAACATAATGTAATACATGAGCCTCTCGGGCACAAATATATCACACCTATAATAAGCCACTAATGTATAAAATAAATGCATTCCACTAAGTCTCCAAATAATTACAACATAAATATGAGGCTGGTACAACAAAATACAATCTAAGTATATATCTGCCAAAAGAACATATACAATGATCATGCCACCCTCAATGGTGTCGCTCACTAGTCTCGGAATCTGAAATAAAAGTATCTATAAAAGTAGAAAATGGTATATACGAGTTAATCTCCAAAATAAGACGATATAAATGATATTAAGCAGTGGTTGCAAGTGTAATATCTATGCCACAGAATAATAATATAATGTAATGCAATATCAATGCAATGCAAACCCATGTACACACACATGTACTCACACACACCTACAAAAATTCACAACTCATGGCTCACTAGAATTTGGGACAAGTGTCTCTTACTGTTTGTAAAAATCATAGGATTACCTCGTAGAACCTATGTTGTAATCTGTCAACACTCTTGATGCGATTATAGTGTATTTCTGATTAGTCTTTTCGACTTTCACGGTAAGGCGTCAAGCCTTCTCTTTATTTTTCCACTATCTGAAAAAGCGACACGGTCCCGAAATGAAATATAAAATGACTCATTCTGCAATGCAATGCCACTCACACATTAATATAAATTTTCTCACTTTAAAACTCACTTTTCTCACAAGTTTCACTTTTCTCACAAAAACTCATTTTTCTCACAAGTCTCACTTTTTGAAATTTTCATTTACAAAACCTACATTTTTCACTTTGATAAACATCAATATCCAAAAACTCACTTTTTAACATAAACAAGACAATGTTTTGTCAAATGCTCACTAATCATGAAATAAATATGTAACAACATAAATTTCATATAAAAACTTACTCAACATGCTTTCATCTATTCATATTAATTTTTACATAAAATATAATATAATATTACTCGCAAAGAAAGCAATTAATTATAGTCTAATTACAAAATTAGGGACTCGTTCAAACTCACAAATATATTCCTATTTTGTAGGTTACTCGTACCTCACGGCGCGCTAAAATGCCCCTCGCAAGCTCTCGTCAAAATACCCCAAATTTCTCCAACTTGACCTCTAGTTTTTTTCTATCAAATAAAGTCATCTTAATGTGAACCTATAGTCAACAATGGTCTACTAATTATAATAAGGATATCAACTTTAATTTGATGTTCAAACCTAATATGAAAAAACTAGGTATTGAAAATGAACGAAATAGGAAGATATACTTATATCAAAACGGAGCTTAGGTATTGAGGAGTTCAAATATGGAATCATTTTTCATATCCAAGCTCCCGAACTAGATGATCTCACCCCTCAAACTTCACCCTTACCGGCCCCTTTCTCTCTCCATATTCTGTTTACTCATTTGAAATGGCCAAAAAAATATATTCACATACCTAAATGGCTAAAAAGGATTATGGGCCCCACTCGTTATTGTCTTTCAAACGGCATCTGTGCACCGTTCAAATGGCTCTGCCATTTGAAAGGCATAAGCACATAGATTGAAAGGCTCTCACAGAGCCAGAACAGAAATGAAAATGTAGAATTTTCTAAGGCCCAACAATAACAACTTCAACCATTACTCTTGTCTTATGGCCTCATGCTAAAACACGTATTCTAAAACCATTCTCACACACGTCACCACACTTTAACACCAACACTCACTCAAGCCGACATCAATACACAATCCTCACAAACTCGCAAGGCTCACACTCACATCAACTCACACAAGTTCTCAACATCTCTCACGACAACAATACTCACAATTTACTCACCAATGCTACCCAAATATACTACTTGCTAATATGCAACAATATTCCAATGCAATATACATATATATATATATATATATATATCTACATATAACCCACCGAAACTCACAACTCACAAAACTTATAAAAAGCAAACCCATGATACTATATAACCCATTAACTAAATGCAAAATCAACACATAAAATATATAATGAAACTAATTCGACATGCTATGCGTCTCTACACAAATATACCAACACTACCACACTAGTCCACACAACAATTACAATACCCTACTATGACCTTATCATGATTGCAATAATAATATTATAAAAAGATACATAATATTATTAAATGAGAAAAATTTACTCAGAATTTTTGGGATGTTACATTCTCCCCACGTTAGGAAATTTTGTTCCCAAAATTCATATGCACTTCATAAAATAAGATATGTACCAGAATTCTTTTAGAATTCTGGAAATTTCACTCGTATCATATTCTCATATTCCCAAATCATTTTTTCACTCGCACCATTTCGCCACAACAACTTTACTAGCTGAATATTCTTCCGCCTCAACGTTTGCTCATTCGAGTCCAAAATGCAAATCAATCTCACCTCGTAAGTCATATCCTCATCGACGTATAAATCATCATAAGTAATTATATGGGAAGGATCCCGAATATATTTCCTTAACATCGATACATGGAAAAGTGGATGAACACTCACCAACTGAGGTGGCAAATCTAATCGGTATGCAACCCTACCCACTGCTTCGAGTATCCGAAATGGTCTAATAAAATGAGGCACCAACTTCCCCTTTTTTTCCAAATCTCATAATCCCTCTCTACGATGAAACTTTCAAGAATACGAGATCAACAACTTTGAACGATAATGGACACTGACGCATATCGGCATAACTCTCCTACCGACTACGACCCATTTTCAATCTCTATCTGATTAACTGCACCTGCTGAGTTATCTCTTGGACCAATTATGGTCTTAATAATGCACTATCATCCACATTAGCCCAACAGATAGTAGAACGACAAGGATACCCATTTAAGATCTCAAATAGAGCAATCTTGATACTCGGATGATAACTGTTACTACAAGCAAACTCGATCAGACTTACATGCTCTTCCCAACTTCCACTGAAATCCAACACACATGCCTTCAACATGTCCTCTAATGTCCGAGTCGTCCTCTCAAATTGGCCATCCCTCTGAGGATGAAATGTTGTACTCATCGTCAACTCCGTCCCCAAAACTCGCTGAAAACTCGATCAAAATCTCGATACAAAGCGAGGATCTCTATCTGAAACAATTGAAACAGGAGACTTGTGTAATCTGATAATCTATCGATGCATAACTAACAAAGGTTCTCAATAGAATCGGTCATACGTATCGGAATAAAGTGAGCAGAGTTGATCAGTTTATCTACCACAACCAATATCGCATCACATCCATACCGCAACCTCAGCAAACCCACTACAAAATCCATCACAATTTGTTCTCACTTTCACTCGGGAACTGGCAACGGCTGTAATAAACCACCAGGCTGCTTGTGTTCAACCTTCACTTGCTGACATATCAAATAGCTCGAAATGAATTCTGACACATCTTTTTTTATTCTCGACTACCAAAACTATCGAGAAACATCATGATACATCTTTGTACCCCCGGGATGAACTGGGAACCTTGAATGATGCGACTCTCGCAACACTTCCTCTTGAATCTTCTCTGGAACAAAAAGTCAACCTTAAAACCGTAAACCCCCATTATCAGAAATGGCCCAATGGTCCAAACCATGCTCACTAAGCATATTCATACGGTAGGCATCGGACTCATCATCGATCCGTTGTGCCTCAATCATACGAAAAATCAAAGTAGGTTGCACCTCGATAGTATACAACATAGCTCACTTCCCACTTCAATAGTCTCGAGCCCAAATTCACCCAATATTCGCATCATCTCCCACTCATTCATAGCCAGACAAGCAAGACTACACCTAGTTTTATAGCTCAATGCATCTGCTACTACGTTCGCCTTTCCCGGATTATACTCTAGATCAAAGTTGAATTGATCTAAGTTCTCCATCCATCTCCGTTGCCTCATGTTCAAATTACGCTGAGTAAATATATACTTAAGTGATTTGTGATCCTAAAATACCTCAAACGGCTCACCATAAAAATAGTATCGCCAATTCTTCAGCGCAAATACTACCTCTCCCAACTTTAAGTCATGCGTAGGGTAATTCTTCTCATGCATCTTCAATTGCCATGACCCATATGTTAGTGATATGCATTAG
>MKEJ01055374.1:0-13670 GCA_001753735.1 Embelia ribes
TTTGCTTTTAAGTAAAAAGTACTAGAAGTGTTTAGGTATTTCGACTGAACAACGCCATCATATTCACTTTCTAAAAATCAGTTAAACAAAAAATTTAAATTTTCTAAATTGTCCATTCATATTTAACGCGTGTGGTAATTATAACACATTAAAATCACTTTAGTATGGACAAATTTGTAAACTTAAAACTCTCTCATTTAAAGATTTAGTTGCTATAAACCTGAATTTTCGATAAAGTACAATTTTTTTGGACAGAAGAAGTATTAAAGATCTCGCCATTGGGTAAATACTTAATAATTGAAGCAATGTTATTTTTAAACTTTAGTTTGGGATTGTTCTTTCTGCTCTGATTCTGTTTTTTTTTTTCCCCATAAAAATTATAAGCAATAGGGTTTGGTGAAATATATAAAATCACTTGCTTTTAGAATCTACTATTACTTTTTCAAGTGTGATTTTGGAAACAACTCAATAATTGCTTTTAAAAGTTGTTTCTACTTTCTTATCATTAATTACTAAAATAATCTTAATAATATTTTACTCGTTCTCAATACATAACTACTTTTATTTTTTCACAATAAAAAAATCAATTTACCAAACACCACATAAGCAATTTTGAAATATTTCATAACAAACATTGCAATTGTACTCGTTTTTAGAATTAATTTTAAAAAGTAGGTCTGAAAAATAAATGTTTATAAGTACCAACATTCCCAGGCTAGGCGGAAGACTTGCTAGGATTTTGATTTTAGATGTGTTTAAAAAATATGACAAGGGTGGTTTAGTAATCTCATCTGCAGAACGTTAGATATGTGCAGTCCCACTTAAGTTATATGCTTAAAATAATTTACTGGTTAAGTACATATTAGTGTACTAATTAATTCCTTGATTGTCAAATTAGCACACGATTTTAGGGGAAAATAGCAAGTTTAAGAGCAAAACCACACCCAAATCGAAGAAGGTTTACATTAATCAATTAACCTCGTAGTCCGTACTTAGTGAAGTTTGCTTTAGTCAAATCACCATAGATAATGTTGGATTCGTATCTATATCAGTTATTTGACCCGACAGATTTTAAAACTTCTTTAATCAATAGTCTCAGAATAATTATATTTGTTGATTGTTTTTAATTGAGAACCGATAATCACGGAATCTGTTAGTCATGTCATCAACATAGACACGGATGATCGTTGACCGTAATCATCATTTTGCTTAATCTCCTTAATAGTTGGTTATATAAATGCACTTAATTAACTCCTATATCTCCCTTTTCGTGTCCCCCATAATTTTTTTTTTCAAAGAAAAAGAATTTCATAGTATAATTGGTAAATAAGTGTCAAATAACAATGAAAAATCCAAGCTAAGCTTCTTCTTTTTTCTAGTTAATAATTAGAAAGTTATTAACTTATTTTCACGCTTTACCCGCTAGTGTATGCGTATATAGGTACTTAGTCGAGAGAGAACGATAACTACATGGGATTTAATTTACTTAATTAATTATTCATTGGTTGAGATTAATATTGGAAATTATTCCTTCAAAATATTAATATCAAGTAAAAAGTTATAATCCCCCAATTACCCTTTCATGAGCTATGGTGATAAAAAATAAAAAAATAAAAAGCAAAAGTTGTGGACAAATGTGATAACCTTAGCCAATTGGAGATCTTGAGTAGACCTCTTACTCTACAAAAGATTAATATATGTAAATAAAAGTTGGATTGTGACTAGTTATCTCACTATAAGTCTATAACACTATAACTAAAAAGTCTAGGGTAAATAACACTTTGCCCCATGAGGTTTTTGATAATTTCATAATCACGCTAAGATATCTGAAATCACATTACCCCTTACTGGGAATATATATCATTGTATTTTACCGCTAAAGTTTTTAGGGAAAAGTGAAATCAGATTTAAATCTATAAATTACTTCTTAAATTATCGAATTACCCTTTATATAGCACATTTTCTCTAATTTTTTTAATTTCTTAAAAAATAGATCATTTAATTATATATATATAAAAATATTTTTCTTAAAATATGATAGCATTTCTCTAATTTTCACAATTATTAGCGTCAAAATGAATAAAATAAGATAGTAAAATGAAGGATAAGATGGTAGTTTTCCATGAAAGTTAAACATGTATTTGGACTAGGGGCAAAATGTAATTTCAGATATCTCAGGAGTATTCTAAAATATTCAGACACCTCATGGGGCAAAATGTAATTTACCCTTAAGTCTATTGCAACATTTTTTAAAAGATGTTTTTTTGAACGTCTCTTAATATATGAAATGTACTTTTGACAACGTTTATGGCGACGTTTTTGTTAAACGTTGTCATAAGTTGTATTTCAACGACGTTTATGACAATATTTTTGTCAAACGTTGTTATAGACTATATTTTTGTGATGTTTTGTTTTGACAACTTTTTTGTGTGAAACGTTGTCATACAATAAATTATTGCAACGTTTCTCGTGACACTTGACACAAACATCTGTAGTTGACCTTTTTGAAATGATGGTTTTTAAAAAAATTAAGCAATGTTCCCTTACTTGAGGCGTTTAAAAAAAACACAATAGAATGTCTATAACGTCAGTTTTTGGAGTTTTAGCGATGTTTCTAAAACGTTGTTTTAAGGCTTTTCTATTGTACTGTAATAAGATAATTTTTAATTTTAAGTTATAATTGGTTTCTTACAATTAATCTAACGTTTAGAGAGGAGGGAGAGAGGGCAATGACGATGACGTTGCACGATGATGTATATTGTAGTATACTTATATACCCCTCATGCTTGAAGCATGTACATTGTAGTCGCAGTACTTGCCCTTATGTCGTAGTTATGTATCACTTAACTTGTTATTTAAAGTTAAGTTTTATATCCGCATGTGTATTCATGACTTATACATACCTATAGTTATTTTTATAGTATTATTTAGAATCTGACTTTTATATTTTTGTTGTACTTGCATTTTAGACTCATGTGGTTTTATAGGGCCATTAATACAAAGTACATATCATATTGATGGAGCATGTATCTGTAACGAATGATATTTGTAATTATTTTTGGCAGGATTTTGCTATTGATGTGTTGTTGTGATTGAGGTTAGAGGCGACGAGGTAGTTGTTTAAATTTCTTTTGATTAATTTGTCGAAATGTTGCTTGTTGGAAATGTTGTATTTTGATTTGTATTGTGTATTCATCATGTAAATCATTGTAGAGATTTAGTCATGTTATGTACATATTATTGATAGGGTTTGTTGGTTGTTGGGGTTTGGTTGGTTAGTTATTAATATTTTTCTTTCATTTATCTCACGTTTTTAGGTCACGGATTACGAGAATGACAATTACACAACTTCCAACTTTTAAAAAAGGTTGAAAATTTTAAACTTAAAAGTTGTAATCAAACCAACCCAAAGATTACAAGACCAATTAACTTGTATCACTCTCTCCACTCACAATTAATTAGTTCATTTCTATATTGTTAGGTCACAAAATTATTTATCATTTCTATTTTAAAATGTTCAATTTTTTCAAAATTATAATCGTTATCACTATTCCCCTTATAATAATTAGGGATAATAATAAGTCAAAAAAGTAAAGGGGTAAATCTGGCAATTTCTATGTACTTTTCGAATTTTATCTAAAATTGTTCTTGGTCAAACTTGACCTATGATTTATGGAGAAAGTAGTAATAGAGAAAAATAAGTTGTAAATTATTGTTTAATACATGCTTAGGTGCTAGCAAATTATAACATGATATAGGGGTCTTGATCAATTTTTTATTTTTATTTTTATTTTGTCTTGAAAATAAGTAAGGTGTTAACGTGCGTTTCCAAGCTACTTTTAATAAGATCAATATGAAATAAATATATGACTGGATTAGGGCTACTTCTAATTAAAATGATAAATTTGAACTTAAATTATATAATATTAAAGAGTAATGATATTCATACCAACTTGGATTGTGTGATTCATAACTAGTCAATCCATCCTATTATAGAAGAGAGAGAATATGTCGCGATATGGTTAATTATGGCTACATAATTCAAGTTGGTACAAGTAATCTGTATGAATATCATTACTTAAAATCAAATATATGATTGGATTAGGGTTGGTATTGTAAAATCCGGTTGAAAGGCGAAGACCAGCCTATAGTGTCGAATGTATATGTATAACTCTTTCCCTTTGCTATATTTTGAGGTGTTAGGTTATGTAGCCGGCTTCATAATATTAATTTCCATCTTATATTATTCGCATGTTTATATATCTAGAGATAGGCAAACAATCAAATCTTCTAAAAGTGAAAATTAGTGAGATAAAATAAGTTGAAGGTAACACATCCAAAAATGTACAATTTTATTGCTTATCTTCTTACCTTTGGGACTATATTAAAAATACAATTATATTACTTTCAGATTATGTAATTTATACAATTCTTGTTTAAGGTTTTGACTCATAACAGGCTGTACATTTGTAGGTTTATTAAGGTTGCTAATTTGATATCCCAATGCATGATATGAGCTGTGTATGAGCTGTGTTTGCTTAGTCAGTACATATACAAATCATATAATAACTTAGTACTAACATTCAAGGAATTTAGGGTTGCTTTCATTGAATGGTTTTAATCAAATAAAGTAGTTTATTTTTATCTAAAAAAATAGATGAATCTAATTTATTTAGATAAAATAGATTTATTTTTATCTAAACAAATTATACATCTAAATTATTTAGAAAAAGTCATAAATAAATTTAATTTAAAATTTAAGTAATCAAATGTTATTTAACTTAAAAAAAAAAAAAACAATAATGCGCCGAGGCTTGTTAGCTAAAACCGAACAAGCCTTAATTTATATTTATTTGGTCAAAGCGATCATCAAGGATCTAACATGAATACAATGTACTACCAAGGTAGACTCCACCAAATATAAAAAATACCATAATTTCTAAAGTATTTATTATCTGTTGATGCCAAAAATAAAAAATACTTGGCAAAAAATTTATGATTTTTCATGTGATTTTACGAGATTAAAACCTATAAAATCAATTAATTTTGAGTCAATTTTATATAGAGTATACATAATATTTTTATACTTTTTTGGGTGGATTTAAAGCTCGAAATGCGATCTTTGAAACAGTGCATTATAATGTCAAAATAATAATATGATATGAATGAAAATTGATTTTAAAGTGAGGTGCTCAAAAAGAATTAAAGTGTTGTGCTCAAAAAGAATTAAAGTGTTGTGCTTAAGCCTTGTGAGAATTATCCCACATCTAAACAAAAACTTATTTTATTATAAAAATATAATAACATATGCTACTAGAGTTGTAATCTAGTGTGATGTATGCACATATAGGTGGAGCGTTAATATATGATTAGATTATTAAAGTGTATAAACTAAGTGTATATAATTGAGCTTTTAGATCGTTTGTATATCGATTTAACATATGAAACTCATTATATTCCAGTATTACGTTTTTTTATATTAATTGTAGATTTATAATGCTAAATGTGATGATTTAAAGCCAATAAGTAAATTCTCAAGGAATATGATATCAAATATTATGTTTAGGCGTTAGTTTGAGTTTTGAAGTGTCAAGAAACGAGCTTTACGAATTACTAAGCGAGTGATTTGATCACCTATTCGTTGGAAGTATTTCATGAACCAAAAACCTGAATTTTACTAAATTTTTGGGAAGTTTTGGAGTAGATTTTGGTATCAAATGATATATTGGAAAGCTCATTGAATTATTTTTCCAAAAGTTTAAACAGAGCTCAATTCCGAGTTTTCTATAGTGAGTTATGAATTTTTTCATGAAAGAATGCAGTGTTATTGACTAGTCAACCGCGAGAGATAAAAATACAACACTTGATTTATATCATTATTTGTATTTCAAATTTAATTAGGAAATTATCTCATTGACAATATTTTTATCTTTTCGTAAATTATAAAGAATAAAAAGGAATTTTCAACCCTAATTTTCTATCTTGTCTCTCAAGACTTCTCTTCTCTTTTATTCTTTTCAATATAATTTTTTGAGTTAGTTTTAATTATTATTTATTAATATTATTGATCATCTTTTTTACATAATTGTATTTTCTTTCATAACTTGTTATTCATCTTTTGCTATATTCATCCTAATTATACTAGGTTTCTTTTCTTGCATACGGGATGAAGACGAATTAATAAAATCTCTTTAATTCTTAATTATATTCGTCTTAATTAGCATGTTTTTAATAAATTTAATCTAAAAATTAAATTAGTCTAAAATCGAGAGTTTTTAACATGTTTGAGTAGCTTCCAGACGTAGTTATGGTATCTAACAATCACCCGATGGGTTGAAGTAAATCAAATTATATACATCGGTGATTTTTTAAATTAATAATATTTTAGAGCTTATTAATTAGGATAATTAGGGAGAAGAAATTAATTTATTAGATTTCACATTCAAGAAAGATCTTTATTAATATTGTTATTTTGTATTTGTTGTTTTATTGTTAATTTAGTTTTCCTAACTCAACTCAACAAAAACCCAAGAAAAATTAGGAGTAGTACGTAATAAAAATAAGTCGATCAAATAATTGAGAATAAATTATGTGATAGTTTTTAGGAATCCCTAGATCATTAAGAGTTCTTGAGGTTGATAAATCTGGTATTTTATAAGTAAAATTACACCGTTCCTTAGTGCACTTAATGAGTATTATTATCTGCATATTTTAAGAGCAGTCAAAATGCGTCACTGTCCTCATCCGAGACTGGGTCAGAGATCAAGGCTCAAGCTAAGTGCGCATGTGTAATTCAAACTAAGTATTTTAATTAAATATTACCCATAAATTTCCGAAATTGCAAGAAAGTTTATAGGTTCCATTGGATTCCCAATGACTCTGCAATTCTGAAACTTTCGCAATATCCCGTGATCCGAGGTTTACTTTTGTAAATTGCAAAATGACCCCAAACATTTTAGAAATTGCAAGAAAGTTTATAGGTTACCTTGGATTCCTTACGGCTCTTCAATTATGTAACTTCCTTATGATCCCATGATCTGAGGCTGCAAATTAGCCATATGTCACACAAATGGTGATTTTGTAGCTGAAGTACACCCCCTTACATGGCCATTAAAAGGGTTATTCTTCATCCATTTTTTAGCATTCAAAAAATTCATACACTGACACAATAATACACATACTCACAGCTATTTAGAGAAAAAGAGTACCACATCATTAAAGGCTCATCCAGACTCCTCGAGTGCAGTTTGCTTCTAGTCATAGCAAGTAAACGTTGTACATTGGGAACTCATTGCCAGTGTAGGTAAAAAACAAGTTGGTTGCGGACAAACTGAGTTTAAGGAGACACGATCATACTGTGGACTCGTCTGGAATTATTTCAATTCATTTTTTGTAGTCGATAATTTTATTCAATAAGATTGTAATTTCCTTACTATAATTTTAATTTATGTTAATTAAATAAATTTCTTTTATTCCAATAGTTATTTATTTATTTCATGTTGATTATTATTCAAAATTATAATTTACAAACAACAATTGCAACAAATTTTAACAACAATACTTAGTTTCAGAACATTTTAATCTCTATATTAGTTACTTCTATCTGTTCTTTTCATTGTTGCTCCATTATGCATCACTTTCATTTTCATATAATTTTTAAACAAATAAGCCAACTTATTTTTTATTAATAAAAAAATTCGATGCATGTAGCTTAAAATTTTCAATATATTTTATGCCAAAATAGTAAATAAGTTTAGTCTAAAAGCTGAATAGTCAAATATTTCTAACTTTTAAACAAAAAGGTTGAAAAACTATAATTTATAATTAAGCTCCCACCAAATAAGCACATAATAAACTTTTTTTGGAATTTTTAAGATCCCGTTGAGTTTTTCTAACAGATAATGGCTCTTTCTCAAAAAATTAAGATATTATAATAAAATTATAATTGCAGGACTGGTTTAACGATAAAGCAAACGAGTCGGCTACCTTAGATCTGCCTTTTCTACGTATAAGCCAAAAATTTGAATTTTTACGAAGAGTAATGTGTTTGATTTTGAAGTAATCAACCTTAACTATTTTTTTTTTCTTGGAAAAGTATAACTAATAAGTCCAAACTATCAACAGTGCTTTAAAACCAATAAATTAATAATGTGAAATGATTTTATATTTTACTTTCTCATTTAGGTACTTTTCAATCATTAAAGATACAATAAACATACCTATAACAAAATTTCATTCAACTTACAGAAATTATAAATGGGTTATAACATAATTTTCATAGCCAGTAGGAAAAAAAAAAAAAGATATGATACGTCTACTAATTTTATCTCTCGACAAGTTTTATCAAATTGAAATTCAGATTGATCGTCCATCAACTATTGGATTGTTTCAATAATTTTATTTCAAACTTTTGTTACTTTTTAAACTATATAAAGTACTTATTTTGCTTATTTTATTTTGTACCGGCATAAATGTCTACTAGAAAATATCAACATCGAAAGGCAAATAAAGAAAAGAGAAGAGTAAAGATATAATCCACTCTCAAAAGTACTTATTTTATTCACTAATTAATCGATAATATATATTAATTAAGAACCAACAATGATTAATTCGAAATTTTTAATAAAGACCGTGTGCTTAGGCAATTATATAAATATAAAATTGTGCTTAATGAAATTGAAAATAAAGATTTGATGAATTATTTGGGCACTTTAATTGCAAGAAATTATTAATATAAAAAAATAAAAATGGCCCGTTGTAATATTTTGCCTATGAAAACCCTCAAAAGATTTAAGACAACTATACACTTGGTTTCTTACCTTTCTTTTGCAATAATTGTATTTCAGGTGAAATATTTCACTATTATCTTATTATTATTATTATTATTATTATTATTATTATTATTATTATTATTATTATTATTATTATTATTATTATTATTATTATTATATGTATATTCTATAGAAAGTATCAACTTTATAAATATTTCATACACCTTTTATTCTAAGTTTGCCCCCATCTTGTTTCTTTATAATAAAAATCATCATACCTCACATTGTAAATTAATTGATTTTAACTTGCCTATTTTTTGTTAAGAAATACTCTATCTTTAAAGATTTAGATTAGTATTTACCACAAAAATAAAACTTAAGTAATTTAAAATAAAATATCAAAACTTATGTAATTATAACTTATAATTGTTCACATATCTAATAAATTTAACAAAATATTTAAATATCATATTAATTTCCAATATGACAAATTAGTGCCACAATCGAGTTCACAGAGATATCTCAAAATTTTTATATGATATATACTTAAATTTTCAATAAATGATAATTAAAACACTTTTATTTTCGAATAATTTTAGTTTTTATTGTTATATTAGTATGCAATATTTTGTTAAATAGTACCCCCATCCATTCCTTTTAAATTATCATTTTAGTTTATAGTATATGAATTAAAAAAATCATTAATTGGTCACAACTGTAGAGAAAATAAATAATATATTACTTTAATATTTTTCATTAAATACTCAAAAATATTCCTGTATCTATTAATAGGGTTAAAATTATATTAAAAAATTTAATATTTTATTGATTTTCTAAATGAACACTTAAAAACGAATTAAATTTTTTTTTAAAATAACAATTAAAAAGAAATGAAGAAAATAAATTTATAAACCATGTGCAAAATACGTATACCAGCTAGTCTAAAAAAATAGAGAAAATCCAAATTAAAATAACTAATCATTTAATTATTACTTTAAAATTACAAACATTCTAATAACCTAATGGACTCATGTTCCTATAACAGAAAAAATATACTATAATTTATGGTACTTTTAGGTGACCATAAGCTTTCATTTTAATAAGATATTTGTCCAAAAATAGTCCTTTTTATATCTTGGCAATGCATTATTTAATTTTCTAATCCACCTTATATTAGGGGTGAACATGACTCAGATCGGATCGATTCCATTCCCGACTCAAGATTAATCCATTTTGAAACAGTTCTTACTTTTCAGGACAGGAACCAACTTGCTACATTTCAAGTCGATTTGGTACTCTACGGTTTGGATTGGATTCGGTAATTAGTTTTGTGAGTATTTTCTTAAATGTTGTCCTGAACTAATCTAATCAAAACTTGAAATTTAGCAAAATATAACCATGATGTTAGTATGTATAAATTACGTACAAAATTTATGCATAATTATTATGTCAATAGTTATTAATTAGATACAAACTTTATACAGAATTATATAATTAAAGAAGTAACTAAACCAAAATAATAAAACATTATAACGTAACTTCTTACAAAACAAGCATTTTACTAGTACTTTTTTCCCTAAAATGAACATCACGATAGCATTTTTCTTCAAACAAGGATCTTAATAGGTTCTCTACAAAACGTGTATCTTCATACATTTTTATACAAAACTAGCAACTTCATAGAGTTTCTTTCCAAAATGAACGTTCTTGCCACATAATGATTATATTGGTTATGTTTTGTGATTAGGCCATAAAAGTGTGGAAATTTATAATTGAGCTTTTAGGTCATTCATACTGTGTTTTAGCATTTAAAACTTGGTATATTCCAGTATTACATGTTTTTATATTAATTGTAGATTTTTGATACTAAATGTGATGATCTATGGCCAACAAGTAAATTCTCGTATAATAGAATATCAAGTATTATGTTTGGACGATGGTTTGAGCTTTGAAGTGTCAAGAAAATAGTTTTATGAAATCATAAGTGAATGATTTGATTACCCATTTGTTAAAAAATATTTCATGAATTGAAAACCTGAATTTTGTTGAATTTTTTTGAAGTTATGGAGCAGATTGTGGTATCAAATTGGTGTTTGAATACTAGTTGAATTATCTTTCCAACTATTGAAATAGAGCTCGATTTCAAGTTGTTTACAGTGAGTTATGAATTTTCTCATGAAATAGTGTAGTATTTTTAACTAGTCAATCGCGGGGAAAAAGTGCAATACTTAATTTTTTTTTATTTAATTCTGAATTTAGTTAGGAAATATCTCATCAAGGGTACCTTTGTTATCTTATTTATTATAGAGAATAAAAATGATTTTCTAACCCTAATCTCATTATTTTACATTCAATTTAATTTATTATTCTTCCAACTTAGGAGAGGCTATCTCCCGACGAGACTTGTGACACTTCTTAGGGATTAGCCTTCTCTTCTGCTTTTTTCTGTTAATAAAAGTCTGTCAATTTATTTCAATTCATATATTTTTTAGGTATTATTATTATTATTTTATTTAATTCTGCCATAAGTTGTTAATTTTCTTTCTTACCCTAACGTGAGTAAGGTAGTTAGTTTATTACCTAATGAATATTAATTAAATAAGATTGTCATAATTTGGACCAGAATTGAGTAATTGTTAGTTCTAAGATTTTAACCTATCTAGTTGGCTTAGAAATCGCTTAGATGTAATTATGCTGATTAACAATCACCCGATGACACTCTAAGTTTAATTAAACCAGATTTAAGTTACTAGTGAATTGATAATTAACATTAAACGGATGTTTAATTAATACGAGTTAGGAAAAAAAACTACAACTGGATTCACCGAAACAGGACAAAACTTTAAAATAATTATTTAAGACCTTTACTTTTTATTATTTTATTTTTTTATTGTCTACTTTTGGAAACGAGAAACCATTATTTGGGAGTAAATATAATTTATATAAATAATTACTTGAATTGACACTGTTTAAGAGAATTCAATTTTAATTTTCCTATATAAGTAGAAGTCCCTTGATTTGATAAACCCGATATCTTATCGGTAAACTACAATTGTCTATAGTATACTTGCTTAGCGCTCCTAGTGCGATATTTAAGAGCGATCAAAAGGTCTCCCCAACATTCAAGTTAGTTGCAAATCACTTTCAATCACAACCTTCCATAGAAACAAGAGAAATCTTTTCCCTAGAACTTCTCTTATATATCACATTTTTCCCTTCTTGGATAAAATATGTTGTAACAGCTGCTCTGAAGTCAGTCCTAGTGAATGATCTTTTATCTTTATCACCCTAATCATCATCACTCTCATTCAAAATAGAAAGGCCTTGGAGTCTGCATAATCGGATTCAATATATCAGCTTAATGACCATGAGATTTCTCAAACAACTGAGGTTGATTACCCACAATTTGATGAATAAGAGCATCTACAAGCCCAACTCTAAAATTATCATCTATCTCTAGTTTTTCTAGTTTTTCATCACTACCACCAAACATTTCTAATTCCTAATCATCACTCTTTATACTTTCATACTTAGAATCACCACCCAAAATTTCATTGCCCACCTCAAAATCATAATCTAAATTGTCATTACTATCCTTAGTAATATTATGTATCATAAAGTTCTCAATGTAAATTTGAACAATCTTATGTGTGTCCACATTTTTTTCAAGGTTAATGGGATCCTTATCAACTGTAATTTCAAAAAAGCCTTATCTAGATTCAACACCAACCCTTATAAAATACATCCTCTCGATTGTGGATTCATTTACCCCTACCTTACCAGTCATTTTCGTAATAATTCAATACTTATCAACTGTAGGTAATATAAATCTATATAATATGCCATCCCATTCCTACACTCTACATCATAATCCCAATTGAAGCTCCCTACCAAATGATTCATTTTTATGATAAACAATGATGAGTTAAGAACCGCAATTTAATATTAGACATTGGCAACAATGAGATAAGATAAAGGTGGCACAGTGTAAGTACTTTTTATACATTTTACATATAAAATACATATATAAAATGTACTTAGGACAATTCTTGGGACCATCCAATCTGCCAATCAAAATACAACCAAAATATATACATAACACATAAATAATCCATACTGGGGACTATCCAAATAGCCTATCATAATGCATATGAAATACAATCTATATACAACAAAATTATATCCTGTATGCATGCAAACAATATCATTTGTTTGTCTCTGTCTTTTGTTCAACCACATTGTCTTTAGTTGCCCGTGACACATATATGATGAGGGATTCAAGTGCTAGAACAACATCGTGTCTTCATCACTATCCATATTGTAATCACTTATCACTGAACTCTCAATGTAAACTTGCACAAATTTCTCATGATCCAAATGTACTCCAAGGTCAAAGGTATCCTTATCATTCTTAATTACATGCAAGTCCTATCTAAATTTAACTCAAGCCCTATAATAATACAATTTCTTTATACAAGAAAGTTGTACCCCTATTTTACTATCCATATCAATCAAATTCACAAAACTAAAAATTTGGGATTGGCGGTAATCAATATAATCCACCATCTCATTCATATATTTTATCTCGTTTCCCCAACCAAAAGCCCTTTCATGATGCATTTAAATAGTAAATAATGATGAGGTAGCTACTACTACAAAAAAAAAAAATATTTTTAAAAAAAAAAAGTAAAAATCCTAATTTTCAGGAGAAACCTAGTTTCTTTACAAATATTACTTAACAATAGGAAAAATTATAATTTATTGAAAAACTAATTACATCCAACGATTAAGTACAAAAAACCCTAATGTTTTAAAAAATTGCTAGAAAACCCTAATTTCATAAAACATGTCAGAAACCCCTAATTCATGACAAGCAACCCTAATCTCAAGACGAAAAAT
>MKEJ01055375.1:0-12146 GCA_001753735.1 Embelia ribes
CGTCAAAATCGGGGTCGAATTTTTCCTATCAAAATCAAGATGAATTCAGGTGAGTACCCACGTATTCGGGTCTCGTTGCCATGCCTAATTCCATTGAGATTTGTGTCACTTCCATAGTGAAATTGTACATTAGAATTATGGGAACTGCACTACCGCTATATTGTTTATTTCCAATGAAACGATAATAATGAGCATGATTCATGTATGTAATCATATATCCAAATCATACAAACACCTACTCAATTATAGGGTTGTTCATCGCTACCGAACTAAAATTCAAAAACTCAAAATTCGAATCAAATTTTTTTGAACCGAATTGAACCCGAAATTCACTAAAAACTGAACCAAACCCGAACCGAGGAAACCGGACCCGAAACATCATTAAAAACCGTCAATAAACCGAACCTGAACCATCATTAAAAACCAAAATTCAAAAATAATTATATTTGTTTATTTAATATTTAATAATTTTGGATTTAGAGTTTAAACCCAAAATTTTTTAGAAAATCCCAACCCGAAATTTCACAAAACCCAAAATTTTGGTTCCAAACTTAAATCCAAACCGTCGCTAAAAATGTGGAACCGAATTAAATCAATTTAGTTCGGATTTTGATTCACCCAAAACCGATGAACAATCCTACACAATTAGATCGTTATTTTTTATATTAGTATATATTTGCTTAAAAGAAATCTGTCATTCAACAGGCCACTTGCACTATTGGGATCTCAACAGAACAATGAAAAGCTATATGATAACAAAAATAAATTATTATAATGAAGATGTGTGTTAGAATCAAATTGGTTATTGAACAAAATTATGATAATAGCAAATATGATTCACCTACCAACAATCATTTTGAAAATTTGGACAAACTCTCATGTTACTAGATCCTATGAGCTTATCCTATTTTTGAGAAAAAGATCAAATACAAAATTTTGAGGACAAACTCTTATGTTTTTATGTGTTTGTGTCTGTATAGAGAAGTAACAAAAAGTTTGCCATTGCATATGCGTCGAACTCTCAATCTCAATAGCCTGAGCATCACTGAAAACCGAAACTTTGAAGATAAAATTACAAATGCTAAACAAAATTCAAACTGAAGAAAGGGCTCAAGTTTGTGCGGCTCCAAACATGCAACAAAAACAACTAGAAGGATTCAGAAGAATGCAGGCAATGTATAAAGATCATCGATCTCTAAGTGAAAGAAGCAAAAAGTTACACAACTCAATCAATAGCCCGAGTATGCAATCTTTCTCACGCATCTAACTATGTGGTTTCATCTGAAAGAATACAAATTCTTGTATCGCAAAAGTATATAAAACTAGTACACATCAGACCATGTATCAGGAAAATTGGTATAAGGTTATCCATTAAAACAAATGGGATGTCAAATTTATCAAAGCATATTTATACCTCCATCAGTAAGCACCACAGTTATTTCTCTCTGTGTTTGAAATATTATACAATAGGCGACTTGAGTATACAGTATGCGCCCTTTCCTCGAAAAATGAACCGAAAACCAATGGCCTTAAATAATCCCACTGGCTATGCTGGATGTTGCATTTATCTTCAAAGAATGCTCAGGAATGTAGGTCATACCTGTTAAGGCAGGTAATACACGTTAATTAAAAATATCCAAGAACCGAGCTTTAGTTTTTATTTTAACTTTTTTTTTTTTTTGGATAAGCAATTCTTTGAATCTCCTAATCATAGGAGAAATTTCCATTGCATCACATACCCAACTACAATCCTTATTAAACAACCCTGCCACAAAGCCCAATTTTGTCCGGTAGCTTTACCGGGGGGAAAAAGAACTTAAAATAATTTCAGACAATAAATCTTGCCGATTAAGCTTCAGTTTGTAATTTGTACGAGGTCCCTTTCATCACAAATATCAACGTGACTTGTGGCAGGGTAAGACACCTTGAAGATGTATCATAACAGCTCTGTCGTATATGATGTAATGCAGTTATAGGCACTTGATGCTCATGCAGGGAAACAGTGTCTAATATCATTTGTTTCTCCAATTTTGTTTTGCTCCAACTCTTATTACTCTTGTTCATGAAGAGAGCAACAATCAAAGAAAAATGATGCCCGCATAGGAAAGATATGGCACTGAATTTTTTAAAAGTGATAAATAAAAGGCAACCTACATAATTAAAATATCAATGCAGTCTAGAGAAAAGTAAAATCACTCAAAGAAATCTCGAAGGACAAGCAGAAGAATACCTTTCTCTTTAACATCAATCTGTAAAGAATCAAGTGTTATAATACCATCTGTCAGTGGCAGCAACTCGAGCTTGATAGTAGTTGTGGATTGAGAAGGAACACATCTGATACACAGAAAAAAAAAGTTGTAATCCTCAATTTACATAAGAGAAAAATATATGTAAAAATAGATGGGTTAGAAGGATGTGAGGCTTTACCCAAGTGGAACTCTACTCTGCAACCATAAATGCGTACAGCCCAAGTCAGTTGTCGGAAGGACATCAGAGATGGGAACTGTTTTCTCATTGTAGGGAGCAAATTGGGATCCACCATGTCCATTGTGTTTCTGATTTTCAGAAGCAACTGTAACAGAAGCTCCTCTTTCACCAGGGGCATTTACAGCGGCATTAAAATGATCAATAAATGGGCTCATTGGTGTAGAGGGAGAAGAATTCAAGGATAGCACTGAAGGGGGTGACATAAATGAGGCTGGAGCGAGAACTGTTAAGGTTAGATCTTCAGATGTTAAATTGGAAGCTTGAAGAGTTAAGACCTGATAACATAAAACGCTTAGACCAAGTCAGATTGGTTGTGCAATTCTCAAAATGAAGATCTTCAAACAGAGAATAATAATTAGCAAGCATAGCCTTCCCGTTAATCAACGACAATAAACCACATGATTTTATACCCTAAAAACCGTAATTTAGTTTGCTGGGGATGATTTCACTTTTGTACACCATTCTATAACAAAAAGCTTGTACCACTTATTTTTCAAAAAAATATTTTTCCCGAGTTTTTTTCTGTTTGTATAGCTTTACTTCTATCATAAACCTCAAAAAAGAAGTCACTGAGAACCTGAACAGGAAGCTGAGTGACACTCCCATTGGAGCTAAAATTTTGTCTAGACATTTCTGAAGCCACAGATATCATCATATCCCTTGAAATACGTGGTCGCCAGCTTGTAGGTTGCTTGAAGAACAACTTTGATTCTACGTATAATAATCATACAGATATAGTAAGAAGAATCAAATTATTTCTTCAGTTATTACCAATTGAAATGCATTATGTATATGAATACCAGTGTAATTGCATCGGCATGACACCAGAACTGCAAATTGATCAGCATTTCGGTTTCCTTCCACAAGGTTGGTAGGAAGAGACAAACTTGAACCAATCTGCGAATAACTCTTTACTCCGTTAACCTGGGTAGTCTTCAACCTTGAAGTAGCCGGTTTAAGAATAAAAGAGTGTTCTTCGCCTCTCCTGGCATTGGACATAAAAAATACTACATTGAGAATAAGTAACAACTGTGAACAAACAGGAGACAGGATTTCAGCTTCCAAAGAATGTTAAGCTAAATAACGCAAACAAGGGGCAACATAATACGGATGCAAAATAAAGGCCTGGAAAAATGGGTTTTACAAAGTCTGAAGTCCAAACTGTTCTCAATTCCAAAACAAATAAAAAAGGGAATGAATGACAGAGATCGAAAATTCTGAATGAGCATACAAAGAGTTTCTATTGACTCCTTGAGATACAAAGTATCTGGTTTCTTTAAGTGATCGTTTCAGAAGATAAGGTCACTTTCCACGATGGTAAACATACTGCAAATCATAAATTTCACTGCTGCGCGTAACTGGTTTAATGTTCTCATGTAACTGAAACAGAAATCAAACCCATCCGGCTTGTTCCAAGGTAAATGACACGGTATGAACTGTATTACTGCAGATCAAACACATCATTATAAGTATTTGGCCTTCACAATTGAATAGCCAGGCTAAGTATTACTGCAGATCAAACACGCCATTATAAGTATTTGGCCTTCACAATTGAAAAGCCAGGTTAAGAATCTGTGTTAGCTTATTGTTCTTGGAATCACTTTTTGATTAAATCCTAAAAAGAATACAGGAAAATGCATTTGGAAAATTAAACCCAAGTAAATCTTGCAGAAATTTTTCAAGGGAAAAAAGAAGTATTCAAGAATTAAACGGCAACCTAAGGGCAAGATCTGGCAAGCTGTGGCCATTCCCAGCTTCAATACAAGCAACTGGTAATGAAATAGGTGGTCCACCTTTAGCTACCTCCTCGAAAACAATTGTTATGGCATCCACATACACTACAACATCAGATGCATAGTCGGGAGAAACATTCTGCAAAATAAAAAAATCATCATTTCAGTCATCAATACAAAACAAAAGGCTGGCTACAACTTTTACCACAGCACCAGGAATTCTTGCCGATACACATCAGGTTACCTTGTTAAATATCTTTCATTAAAGACTATGTTGTTAGATTACATTATCTTGATGTTGAAACAAAGACTATGCGAATCAGGGTTACCTTGTCAAGTATTTTTAGTAAAAAATTATATCATTGGATAACATTATCTTGACGTTGATATAAACCTCACCTTTATTTGCACAGAAAGAAGGTTATCCGTATTGCAATCAGCTGCAAAAGTACGAATTTCTAGTGGTTGAACAATTTCGATCTTCCTCCTCCATCTCCTTCCTGGAATATATATGCCTTCCAGTCCACATCGAACAGAGAACCTGTTTGGCTCCAATGACACACCACGGAAGGACAACATCCCTTCACTTCCGGTTTTTGGAGTCTCTACATACTTTGGAGAAGAAATTTGTTTCCAATCTTCTAGGTCAATGCTTGGTTTAGGACTGACATTTACAGCAGCAGCTGATGCTGCGGAATTCGGGGGAAGCGACGACATGGAATAACTTCTGAAGTGGCCAAAAGGAAACATCTGAGAACCAGATGAAGCAGAAAAGTTTGACCTGGTTGGCGTGCTGCGGACAGATGAATTGGAACTCAATGTTGCTGGAGATAAAGGCCTAGATGTGGGCGGCAAAGAATTATCCAGAGGAAGCAACCACTTCAACAAGTCGCCACAAGGATCCTGATTTGCAGAAACTAGGTTTTCTTGGACTTCTGTAGTCATATTGTTATCCTGATATTTCTCAAACTGAAGAATTTCTAAGACAGGGTCTCTTGCAAAATCAAAACCAACATTGACCTTTAAAAGTATCTGCATTCTTACAGAAAAGAACATAAATTAAGAATTAGCAGTTGAGGAGAAAACTATGTGTCCAGAAATAAAAGCAAACTATGATAAGCTGCAAGACAAGAACATCCAGGTTTGAAACCATTCGCACACCCTTTAGTTTCACATAAGTCCAATTCAAGAATGCAGGAAAGCCAAGAACATCCTCATCAACCTCAATGAGCACGAGCTTGAATATGGCACCAGATAGCAAGAAGGAATATGGTGAAATAACAAAAAGAAAAGTCAATTTTTGAGATGATAAAAATCTACCAAAATCGTCAATAGCTTTCTATTTCACTCCGCACAGAACCCCAAATTAAAAGGTAAAATCATTCTGCAAGTATTCTAGCTGACATCTTCTTATGAATATAAAAGTTATCCCCTCCAACTATATTCACTCTAATCTCGATATTTGTCCGCACCATTGTTTGACACGTGCCCATTATATTAGGATTTTAAAACAATAAAACTTGCCGTAATAGAAATTATTAATATTATATACATATATATGATTTACCATAATAGAAATTATTAAAACTGAATTCCATAAAAGATCACCCACAGCCCCAAGATATACATATATATCCCTACATAACTATAAGATAACTTACCATAATAGAAATTATTAAAATTATATTGAAGAATCAAAAAAATTTTAGGAAATAAATTTTTTTATAAATTGATTCCTATCGATCTAATATTTTCCTTTAATTTTTAAAATATTATCCTAATCAATATTAATTTTCACATACCTAAAATTAATCTAAATAGACATTCATTTTTCGTAAAAACATTATCATAGTATAAATCTTACGAATATGATCTTTTATAAAATTATAAATCTGGAAAAAAAAAATGCAAGATGCCATATAAAAAAAATATATCAAAAATAATTTTATAAAATAATTAAAAGTAATAAGATACAAAAAAAAGAACATAATACACACAACCCACACATTGCGCGAGTTGCACTCTAGTTGCTAATAAAAAGCCCCTCCGCAAGCCAACAAGAGATCTTACATTATTAGGAAAAGCCCACAGACCCACAGAGCAACATTAGGAATTAATTCCACAGTAAAATACGATTAAGGATGCAAGATAACTACATCACGTAATAATTGAATTGTCTGGAAAAAGTTGAAGTATAGTGGTTTGTACCACGATATCTCCATTTGCAAGGGAGCAACACTTGACTGCATTTCTTGCCAACCCCCCTGAGGCCCTAGCATCAAAATTTCCTTTATCAATAACTGCATTTAATGAGCCCTTTCTTTTTGCAGTGGACTTATCACTGATAGAAGAAGGATGTTGGGATTCTTCTTGAGAACTTCTTTTCGACCAAAGCGGCACATCCGATTCTGAAATCCTAACAAAGAAGTGAGAATTCTCAACTCTTTGCAACAATGCTTGTGTTTGTCTTTTGTGGTCCTCTATTCTAAGAAGAGATTCTCCAGATGAGACATCCTTTTCCCGCTCAATCTCCTTGTTGAAAAGCGTTCCACCATTCTGATCCGTCTCCTTACTTTCTGGACTCCCTCTTGTGCTACTAGACCCAGAATCCACTTCAATTCCATTGCTTCCGTCCTTTTTCTTGGTGTTTTTCCTGATACCATTTTTACTCATAACTGCCGCTACTTTAAATGGTGTAATAATTTCAATGTCCTGCTTACTTGCCGACAAGCATGCCAAAATATGAACTTGTTCACCTGCAACAATAATGACTTTAGACTAAAGCAAGAAAGAATGAAAAAGAAAAAAACAGCAACAAGAAACTGCAGAGAAGGAGCCTGACAAGAACAGATCGTCGAATATTAAAACCATAACCAAAAAGGATTCAAAAGTAAAACCCACCTGGAAACAGGAAGGAGCGGTCCAGGGAACGTAATGAAAGTATGTCTGATGCTTGACTCCAACTGCCAGACAGGTCCTCTAAAAGCAGCACATAGACAACAATTAATGAAAACAAAAATCACAAGGATCAAGATCAAAAACCGCCTAAAATAGATATAGAAGCAATTGGTAAAATAGAAATTCCAAGATATATCTGTAGCACAGTAAAACAATTACATCTAATAGGCCCAATTCCCCAACCCTCTCTCTCTCTGAAAAAACAATATATAAAACTTTAGTCCTCATGTAGCTCAAGTGGACTCGGGCCCGCCCCCCTACCCGAGAGTCTTGGGTCCGCCAATGGATATGGATTTTTTTTATGTATGCCTAGTTTGGGAATGTTGTTGCTTTTCAAAATTCACTTCTCAAAGCTGCTTTTAAAAGTTGATTATAAAAGCAGGCAAAGTCCTAATTTTTGGTAAATAAGTTCTAAAAGTTGGTTTGATAAGTAGTGTATGTTGTTTGGCAAAGTGATGCATCTTCTTGTAAAAAGACAAAAATGGGAATGTATAAGGAATGTAGTAAATATAATTGAGATAATTTTGGCTATCGATAATAGGAAAAGCAGAAGTAGCTTTTAAAAGCATCCCTTAGGTTGCTTCTAAAAGGACCCTTAGAGCAGATTCTAAAAACCACATGCTTTACTATTTACCAAACACCTAGGGCTACAATTTCCAAGAAAAAAAAAACATGTAGAAAAAAGCAATACCAAACTAGGCCTTAGTACCAACAAAATTTCTTCAATAGAATACTGTCACAAAGGGAAAATTGAATTGCCTGTTCGACAACCCCGCTAACCCCAATGAATACAAGTGAATACCGATCATGCCAATTTTAATTTGGAGGACTTGTTAAATTACAGGAAGAAAAAGAAAAATCAGATATCTTTAGGAAAAGCGCATGTCCAAGAAAAACACATCAACGCCTTAGCAAAGATTAGCTATCACAGGTTTCAATGTCAACAAAAGCTGGAGCCCACTGAATGTCTTTAGCATAATACAGAAGAGGCAAAGATGGTTATCAAAATTTTCATTAATCTTCTTTACTTAGTACTAAGAAACACTTTAGTTCATAAAACATGGTTCAGTCATTTGAAAATTGGTAGAAGGCAAAATACCATAGACTTGTATTGGAGCGCAGAAATAAATTTGATAGTTTGCACAACAAAACTTGAATAGCAGAATGTATATTAACATTCAGACAAATTGTGAGAAAATACTTTGAGGAATTGTTATCCATCCTTCGTCTTCACTGACGTCAATGTAATTTTCCACAATGGGAGCATCGCCTTTTGTACTCGAGCCTAAAATCTTTCCATTCTCGCTCCCAGTTCCATTGGCATCTTCCTCATTATCTTCCCCTATGGATTTAAGCGGAAATGAGTCGTTGGCTATCAGACCCTCCAATGTTGTTACATGCTTCGGACCAGAATTTGCATCAAACTCACGATCTGATGACATAAAGGGCCGCTCTGCTGCTACTGCTGTTGCAGTTTGAGCAGGCTGCATCAGAAAATTCATTGTCCTGATAAAATTATCTCTGCAGATTCAAATGAAAAGGCTTAACATTTCAATCAACACTTGCATAAGTGGAATGGTGAAATTCCATGTTCCACATATTTTTCATGGGCGTACACTTCACTTAAAGATCCACCAAAGTAGAGTAATGATGTTACTTGTACTTTTGACATGTATAACTGAGTAAAGAAGAAACAAAATCCAACAGTTGGCCAACACGTAACTACTAACATTATGATCCACTTTAGAGGGTCTCATTTTAGTTTAGAGTCGATGGAAGCCACTATTAACCAAAAAATATTGAATAATATAACTATTGCAAAAACAAAATCGGAAGAACTTACAAATCCACTAACAACAATAATAAGCACTAATTATGGGCAATCAAGATAACATGCACTGTGTATCATATTTCACATGTTTTCATAGATGTATGGACTCACTTAAAAATGGGGTATCTAAAGTTAGTGCGATGGTGATTGGCAGTTTTCAAATGTAGAATTGAGTAAAAGGGAAAGAGATAAATTTAGCTTATACATTATATTTAACATTACGCTCTACTTTAAAGGATCTCTCTTGCTTAGGAACTTATTACAACTATTGGTTAGCTAAATCTTCAATATGTAGTCTGGGCAAAAGGAAAATTTGCAGATTTTCTTAACATCAAATTTTCTTTTATGTTGAGCATCGCAACAAGTCTACACGATGAACTATGGTATGCAATGTCGATGGATAATGAATATTACCCATGTAATTTCTTTTAACATCATTTTCACATGTACTACATAATATATACATTTCTTTCATGAGATTTATGAAATTTACTGGAATAAAATTATTGTCTACTATATGTTGTAAGCATAATTTATTGGGTTTAATTCATATTTTTTATGTTTGAAACATTCTGTCCATTTGCCAAAATGCTTCTCTTTCACAGCTTACAAAAACACCCTCATGAAATGAATAATGTGACTTGACACCAAAAGTCAAAAGTTGATCGGAGGACATTCTATGTAATAGACATATGTATACACTTGAAAATGACATTTGCAACTTGGCAAATTGTGAAATGAGCACAAAGTATTCCGTATTCCCACAAGTGTAACTATTTTCAACTTCTAAATTTCATATCCGTATACCTCAAACCCTAAAACAGAGGTTGTGATATGGAGAATAACCACGAGATGATGTAAACCTTAAAATAGAACTAGAGATGCACAGTATTCCCTTAGTTCAAGGGCAGCAAACTCCCAAACTTTTAGGGGATCGAATCATTTTAAGTATACCGGTGGGAGAGTTTCGTTGTATTTAATTTCTAAAATTTACAATATGAAAAAATTTATTGGCACGGGTAAGAGTGCCGTAATGTAAAAGATTTGAAGATGCATGGGTACATGAATGTATAACAACAAATACATGAGTTGAGTGTTTAATTGGGAAGATCTGGTCTGAGGCTTAAGTAAGAGAACCACTTACTAGCAGAATTGCATTCATAGACAGTTAATAGAACAATAAAATCAGGCAAAATTTCCAAAGATTGTTTCAATACCAGTGTAATTATTTCCAACCCCTAAATTCCATTTCCTAAAACTTTAAGCTAGAGGCTAGATATAGATAATGCTCCCACCATGACCTATAAATAAAAAATATATATAGAATGGGAATGAACAGTAGACTCCTAGTTTAGGGGAGCATGTACCAAAGGAAGATTGAATAGTGATTTCTGGGTACCCTTGGATCAATCCCAAAAATTGTCATGGCCTACAGTTAATTGAACACCCAAATCAGGCAAAATGTACAAATATCCATTTAGAGTGGTTTTTTTAAATTCAACGTCTCACTTTCTACCAACCCATTTCTCACTAGAGATCACCATTTTAGAAAATTTCTACCAGTATTTCTATAAAATATGGTTTTTCCTATTGTTTACTATGGTTTTATTGTTATGGTGGAAAAAGGTTAATATTTTAATAGACCAGATTTCGATAAACTAAGAAATATAGAAACACTGCTGTAGCAAATTTCTCATCAGAGAAATCAAATGAGAGTGTGAATGCTCTAATATGGGGGAAATCTCTAAATTTTAGATATAGGGAGCTGCTTAGGGTGACCGGTGGGGATGCACTAATATTACATTGGCAGGCAGTAATTTAACATTCGAATCAGGCGAAATGCACAAAGATCTATTCACACACACACACATATATAGATATATAATGTAAGTATATGTCGAGTAAGGAGCTCTGGAAGCGTGAGAACATACCTAATCGGAGATTAGAAAGGGGGGAGAGAGAGAGAGAGAGAGAGAGACCTTTGTGGAGCTGGAGCATGGGGCTCTTGAACCCACAATTGGCGCGAAACCACCCGGCCTCGAGCAACCGCGCCGGCGCCGGAGTCTCAGCCGGAGCCGGCATCGAGCACAAATCAACCGGCGGCTCCTTTTCTTCGAAGTCGAGGGAGAAATAATCCTGTGCGGTGGTCTCAGGCGAGCGGAGCTCGGGAGTCAAGAGAGAGATCTCGTTGCGGAAGACGGCGTACGGTTCGGAGTCATTGGCGGAGAGAGGCGGCGGCGGAGACTCCGGGGCGGCGGAGAGGGGACTCAGCGCCTCGTATGAGAACTGCCCCGCCGCCATCGGAGGGATTGTTCTGAGGGTTTGAAGAGATTTGGGATTTGTTATGTAGGCATAGGATGGGAAAATTGCTTCATTTAATAACATCACAAAATATGATTTATTTGGATATTTTATGTTTTTCCTCTCACTCTCACTCGTTCTCTCTCCTCAACCCATTTTTGGCAACACCATATTATTAAAAATTTCTTTAATTCTTTGAATTCTTTATTATTTGTACGAAAGTATACACATACATTCTATAGCATATTTCCCGCATAGTCTAGAATCTACTTCATGACAAATTATTAAGAACTTTAAGATTACGAATATACCTGAATCCATAGGGATGAGGAATGAATGATGGATGGGTTAACGGTGGTTCTATGGCTCTTTCTCAACCAAATTTCTTGAATTACTTAATGGGACCTTACGTTTTCTTCAGATGTAGATAAGAGATAACGCTATTGATTTGGTGTATTGGGGATCATAACCATGACGTATTTAACATATTAGGGTTTTTATTATCTCCTAATGGACCAATACATGTATTTACTCATTTGAGCTCATATCGGATCCTTAAATAGTCTAATGAACTTACTTAATTTGATCATTATTATTTAGCTCTCTTATGACAAATAAGTAATATAATTGTATTTATAATATAAGCCCACATAATTAATTAGAAATATAATTTTTTAACAATCTCCTACTTGGGCTACATATTATTCCGTAACAATTATATCACAAGTTATTTAGGTCGGCATCTGTACGTTATTTATCTTTAGACTTCCGTTATCAATCTGGTCCATCTCGTACATCAATAATGGAACCAACGCAGCTTTCGTCAAATCCAAATT
>MKEJ01055386.1:0-12525 GCA_001753735.1 Embelia ribes
TTATACGTGAGGTGTTCACACCGTGAGGCTTGAGACTCTACTCGTTAAATGTGGGAATATGTCAGACTTCATACGTGAGGAATTTATATTTACAAAAAAGGATCATAACAGCTCCGACTCAAAGAGCAGAGCGTGAGGTAATCCTAACACGTGTTAGCCAGGACGTGAGGAAAATTTTATGAAGAGGCACGCATCCCAATTTTAAGTGAGTTTGTGAGTTTGTGGGGTTGTGAGGTCTTGGGTGAGATCCATGTGGGCATTGCATAGCATTGAGTTGCATTGCATATCATTATCATTATCAACATTTTGAGACATAGATATTACACTTGCGGGTTATATCCAACATCACATATATTAGTGTATTTTGGAGACTAACTCATGCACACCATTTTTCAGATGCATATTTCACAGGTGCCGAGACCAGCAAGCCGTACCATTGAGGACGTTCGAGCTCATGTGTCTATTTCTTTTGTATACAATCATTTTGATGTATTTAGCCTCACTCATTATTATTGTATTATTTTCCTGAGGCTGTGAGATGTATTTATTTTACATTATCAAGATTTTCATATGATAAATATTTTGTGCCATTGAGGCTCAGATATTAGATTCCGTTGTTGCTCTACTGTGACGATACCACACTAAGAATAAGAACAAAATATAATATCCCCTAGCAGATGATTTGGAATAGTTAGCTCAATTGTATTTTGTAGACATGATTGTTTACATTTATTATATATTCTGCTGTGAGGTTTATCCATTATGTGCACTCTGATGATTGTTGTATCATTGTTGAGATGGGCAAGTGGGGTAAAAGTGGATTCCCAATTTTGTTTTCAAAATCTGAATAAAATTTTTGTTCTTTTTTACTTAAAAAGGAAATGCACTCACCCTCCGGTATTCCTAACGGATTCGGGCTTGTCTTGGGTCTTCTAGAAAAATCAGGACGTGACATCCACAACCAACAACCTCGTCAATCTCGAGACATCACAAATGAAAATCAGTTTATGTAAATATGTTCAAGGAGGCCCATGCACGAGTTATTGTGTTTATTCAAAATTAAGGTCTCCATTAAGTTAGTTCTATAGAAAAGCCACAACAAGAAAAATATAGAACACAATACAGTCAACTCACTTTATAGACTCGTGTCAATCTCACCGATAGTTTTTACTTGACACCAATTTTGTCAATAAATTTCAATAGGACAGACTTTATTAAGAACTGTTGATTACAAATCAAGCCCGTACTGCAATTTGAAAATAAATTTTCAAAGCAGACGAATCCATTTTGTAATTCTATCATTCGAAAGTCATGTTTTCAGCCTCTTGTCTCAAGGAATCAAACAACACCGTGGATAGGTAACGCTCTCCAAAGCTCGGGAACATTACCTGTAATAGAAATAAAATTTACATAAATCATTTTTAGTCTAAAATTTACTGGGAACCTGAAACTTTTTTGTTATTATTATTTTGTTTTAGAGGCCCATATGGTCTCTTCTCATGGAAAATGTTCGACTGAAGAAGCCTTCTTTTATACATTCATTTTTGTTATTATTATTATTATTTAAACTCTTTGTAGCAAGGTGTAGCACTATCCAGTAGATTTAGAACAGGATTGACAACTGATATGGAATAAAGGGTTTGAAAACTGATGAAAGTCCATGAAAGATGTTAGATGGGTACTAATGATGAGTTACGTTGTCAGCATATGGCTGTAATCCAAATATTGTATACTGAAATTTACTTGTAGTCACTTGAGTGATTACTTATATCGGATGGGTTTAGAGAGTGAAGATGATACATCATTAAAAATGGAAGTAATACTTCTAAATAAAATTATACTCGTAAACAATTTATAAGGTTGGCTTTATACAGACTGCTTATTGCGTAATTATGTTGTCACCGGTATAAAATTACTTAAACCCTCATTTGCCAAAAAGGAAATTCCTAAGCATTTTTTGTATTGGAACAAAAAATTGATTGTGCAATTGAAGTTCTCTATGTTCTTTTCTTTCTTTTTTCTCTAAGTGAAATTCTTCATGTTGATGTGTACTGATCAGTTATTTATTCTTGTTGTCTTGTAGCTGACGAACTTGGAGGCAGTACTACTCGTACTACTACTGGATTCAAAATCCTCGGGGTTTACCTTTTGCAGTTGTGTTCTAAATGTTTGGCCAACAGCTCAATGTTGTTGAGCAGTTTGTTTTGAACGTGTGGTTCTTGGCACCAATGACCTACTGTCTTGTGTTACTTAAGTGTTCGGATATGTTGCTCTGATGGGATCTTATGCTTTGCTTGACTTGTCACGTGTTGAAAATTTGGTTTTGCATTTTTAAACGTCATTGGCAAGGATGTGTCTACATTATTGATGGGTTGATACTAATTCCATTGCTGCTGCTGGGTCCGTATGAACCTGCCGGATGCTTGTTCAGTACTTTGAAAATATTCTCTTGAGCGGAATATTATGGACCTTGTAAGCTTGGCATAAAGAAAATTTATCGCGCTTCTGTTACTGGGTTGTCCTTTAGTTTCCGAAGGAAATACAGGCATAGACCCCTTTGCTGTTCATTAAATAAAGTTTCTTAAAAAAGAAAAAAGAGCTTTAAATTGTTAAACTTTTGGTTCTTCATTTCAATCATGGAGCAATCTTGGTTACATTCATTCCTTGAAACTTTTGGCAGGTTCTTTGCTCTTTGTGGTCATTCTGGATACGTGATAGGGTTGTTGCGAGTCGGATATTCATTTTCTTATAAAACTTGTGGTTGGTATCGTGAGTTCTCCAATTCATTGTTATGGTCATTGTTCCCTGTTTGCAAGAAGGTTCTCTATTCCAAAATTGTGAGGCGCTGGTCCTTAAAAAACGAGTGAGCATGTTGTTCTTTGGCCTGCACCTCAAGGAAAGTTCCGTCTTTCTGGGAATATTGCCAAGAGATGGCTGATGTTATGTTTCGCATGTTCATGTTTTTCCCCTTCTTCGCCTTGGCCGATATTGATAGTGGGAAGATATGTGTGCATTTTGCTACTGCAAATCTTGTGCTCGTCTTCTAATGAATAGCATCGCATACTTGAAATTTAATAAATTCTCCTTCGCTAATTTGCACTTTTATTTTGTGATGAAGTATGTCCTTTCTCAAAATTTGTCGCCGATAAATTTTGCACTTTTGCGGGTATTAAATATTTCTTTTGTTTTTCCTTTTTATTTTCTTTTTTTGGGGTAGAAATGTGAAAGTATGCACGATGTCTTTGTAATTTCTTTTAATGATCCTCCAAGTTGTATTCTTGTCACCCTCTGTTAAATTTTTGTCCATATCTTGCTCATTTGTTTAATTCCATTTCATTTCGCAAGGGTGCTTTTGTTTTGGCTTACAACTTCTTTATGCTATGTGAGGAGCTTTTTGAGTTGCCCTAAGATTCGTTTAGTTTCAATTTTTAAGCAAATAAGTTAATTTATATTTAATTTGGAAGAAAGTTGGATGCATCTAGTTTAAAATTTTCAGCTTATTTAAGCTAAAATAGCAAGTAAACACAACTTATCTATTCGATAACAAAATATTGTCTAATTTTTAAATAAAAAAATTAATAAATTAAAATTTATAAGTTATAACCAAACAAACTAATTATATCGTTATTGAACTCCTATAATTATTATGATTCCAAATTTAATACCAATAGAAAATAATAGAATCCAACACCAAAAAAAAAAAAAAACCTCTAGCTTCCAGCTTTTTTACTTTTACAAAAAGAAAATTCATGCTAACGAATGATGGAATTGTGGTGGCGTCTGGCAATATACTTAGAAGATCATTTATGCATTTCAAGTCTATTACAAATGTGGATAATAATAATAATAATAATAATAATAATAATAATAATAATAATAATAATAATAATAATAAATTGGTGTTTTGCAAGATTTTTATTACTTAATTCCTGCAAGTTACACCTTCTGGAAATCCATTATCCAAAACTCCATTTTTTGGTGCTTATACAAAGTTCATTTCAGTACTTTCCCCCAAAATTCTATATACAATCTAGTAATTTATTAGAGTTTTATTTATATTTTATCTTGTGTATTATTATTAATTTTTTTTTTATGCTCCATTGTTTCGCTACAGTTCGTGGAAAATAGAAAATATCTGAAAGGAATTGATTTAAAATTTTCCATAATTGAAAGTAACATAATTTTTAATTATATTACATATCTTTATCTTTTACATCTTTTGCATTTATTTATTTGTTTATTTTGCTTTGTGCTCTGGTTTTTTCGACGAATAAGGGGAGAAAGAAAAATTGCTGTAGAAATATTACAACTTTTAGAGTTTACATTAATACATGTTATATTTTGTATGCTTTTTTATTTTTCTTTCGTGTAATTTGATTATTTACTAAACTTTTGTTTTTTTATCCCAAGTAATAATAAAGGGTTTAGATATTCAACGAATAATGGCAAGTACTTGTCAATTTGAACTGATGTGCAAAGCACAAACTTGTCACTTCTAAATTTTAAAATTTTCAATCGTTTTTCAAATGCATATTGAAAGTTGCTATTAAAAATATAAAAATGATGGAGATTTTGTAGATACACTCATACATGATTTTTTTTATATCCTCTTATTCAAAAATTGCCAAGCAGGACAAAAAAAAATTAAAATCAATATATAAAAATTATAATTTAAATTTGTCAAATCGTGAATGAATGTACTTTAAGAAAATCTTTCATGCATGTGTATTTAAAATCTGCATCATTCCCCAAAAAACTTTATAATTGTCAATTCGAAATTGCAAACTCAGAATTTCAGTTAGGAAAAGTTGGATCCTCTTGATCTTTATGGAGAATTTTTTTTTTTTTTTTTTTTTCAATTTCTAGAAATCTCAAGAGAAATGCTACAGTAGAAAATCTCTCTATTACAGCATTTTTTTTTTCCAACAAAAACTATGATACCATAGTTAACATTAGCAAAATCATATTTTTCCAATTTTTTGTATTAATAATTGTTCTAATAATTTTTAACAAAATCTATAGAAAAACGTGAGTGAGCAATTTCTTAAATGATAATTTATAGTAATAGAAATGGTTTCTAGAAAGTGAAAAGTAGAAATTTGATGTGAATGTTCATTCCCCCAGTATATCTATTCTCATATCCTAAATTTTATTCCTATAGTTGAATCTCCAAAAGAGAGAATGGAATATAGGAAATGTCCACACCACCCCTAAACTTAAAAATAGTATTGGAGATGAACTGTCGAGTGTGATTGCCTAAATCAAGGGGATAACTATAGCAAACCCGCTATTCTTTAGGGGATTGAAAAGAGTATTGAATACAGTGGTGCAAGTCACCTATAGGGTTACTGGCGTGCCCTTGATTGTGTTCGTAGTCTTTTTTTTATCACTGCTTGTGGTCTATAATATCACATTTTTTAGAAGAAAATAGACTTCTTGAACTATGTTTATTACACATTCAATTTTTACTCGCTTAATAGTCCAAATCAACACTTTTCCGATAAGGGGTTTCAATCATTTTAGAACATTTATTTTTACCCAGAAAAATGTTAGGAGAGTGAAAGCAGCACAATGTTGGTAGTGGAATCTGCACATAAGTTGTACAATTTTTTCCCGGGTTCTGAACAAGCAAATGGGGTGATGGTATTTCATTTTAATCTTTTTTGTTTATTCCATTTGATGCAGTGATGGTTTAGTGATTGTACCGTTATCTAGTTCGAGCTCATGGAACAGTTTGACCCTTCCACGATTGGGTGTGCGACGAGGAAGAAGAGGAGTGGCACACCTCGAAGGCCTCGAACTAATACAATTACTATTCCAAGCTGCTTTGATTATTCACCTAATGATCAGAGTTCTGAATCTTCTTCGAAAAAACACATGGATGACACTGTAGGATTTGGATATGGCAATTGTGTTAGCAGAACTGGTAAGTTAAATGAATGGTTGATTGGATTCATATGGTGGATTGTATAGCTTTTTTGGTTACATCTCCTCAGCTAAAAGCTGCTTTTATAAACTTATAACTTGTTTTGTATGAGGAGCAATTTTTGGGGTGATTTTTAGTGATTTCTAATGAAGAGTATGAGCATCTTAAAATTGGTTTACATTATCAACTTCTGTGCATTTGTAGTTGAAAAAAAGACGTGCCTTTTCAAAATGCAGAGTGAATTGAGCTTACAAAACTACATTGGCGGGCTTTTAGCTTGTTTGTATGTAGATCTGAGAAAAGGTTTGTTGATAAGCTATGCAATTAAACAGAGTCACATAGCTTATTAGCCAACCTAAACAAAAAAGGAAGCTGCAACCACTACCCGCACTGAGTCTTTTTATTGCCTAAAGCTTATTAGTTTTCTCATGAATGGTGAAAATTAGTAATTAAGATGGGAAATGATCTAATTGAATTAGGAGATGAAAAGAAGCTGAAGAGGGTGAAGCTCAAGCTTGGTGGTGTTACTCGTACTATCCACGCCATCCATGGGACAGATGAAGTCCTTGATTGCCAACCGACAAATGATTATTGTTCTTTGGATGCTCTTCAATGCCCAAAAGTTCAGGTAGTTCATGCTGCCAGATACTGCCACATCATTACGCCGATTGCATTAACCTGGTGTATTTAGTTTATATAGAAGAACAATAGATTTTGTTTCAGCCGATATTGGACTCCCATTCTTCTTGCTTCATACTTCATGTATTCTCGATTTTAAATTTCAGGACCTTAAATCTGGTACGATACGGAAGAGCAAGAGGATCCCTAAAATACGAGTCTTGGATGTGGGATACAGTGACGATGAAGAAAAAGATGCAGAAATTCGATACCTTGAGAGGCTTAATGCTTCTAAGGTTTCTAAGAGCATGGACGTTAATTGGTCGTCAATGGTGGGAACATACGGTAGTGTCAAACCCAGGTCACAGAAAGCATATGAAGATGAAGATTACATGGAGGAGGACGAACCATTGTCAGATGATGGACCCGAAGTTGAAAAGAAAACATTGACAAAGGAGTCTATTCAGTTATTGAGGGGAGAATTTAATGAAACTGTAGATCAATTGGCAAATCATAAAGATGAATCTTCGGGGACTAGCAACGCTCTTGAACTTCCTACACCTAATGGTTCCCTTTCGGTCTCCCGTAAAAGTGGGTATTTCTGTCTTCTGTAGAATAGGTTTTAGTTATGGTTCTGAAAATTGTTCTGTTCTGATAGCAAAAAACTACAAGAAACTTGCAATAGTTTGAAGAGAATTTTCCTTAGGAACACTCCTATTTTAGGGAACTGGTCAACGTGTTTTTTCTTGGTTCAGAAATTATTTTTGTGCTAAAGAAGAATTGACATGCAAGCAGAAGAGTTCCCAAAAGTTTTAACTGCTTTTGGTTTTGAAATAAGTAAAAGTAGAACAAGAATAAAAGCTGATTTTTCTTAAAACATTAAGCTGATTTTTCTTAAAACATTACCAAAACAAACTGCCTTTGTATAAGAAGAAGCCACACGAAAAACAATAATATGTGAAGAGTAGGGGGCTTTATTATCTGTTCAATGATACTGATTATTACAGAATTGCCCTTTTATGTTGCTGATTAAATGCATAATTACCTTTCCTGATATCATGCTAGTATTCCACATAGATCTCCTACGAGAATTTGATTTTGTCCTTCATTGTGCTTTCCTTTGATGTCCAACATTACGCCTTTTGTATTTTTTCCTTAATTGCATTGTACTTGTGTTTGATGTATAAGAATATAAATTTGTTGTTTTTTTATGGTCACATAAGTTGAAGGTTCTTATTTTGTTGTTTATTTGTTGTTAGAGCAAAAGTTGAAACTCTCTGAAGTGGAGCAGCAATTGAAGAAAGCTGAGGCGGCACAAAGACGCAGATTACAATCAGAAAATGCTGCTAGAGAGGCTGAGGTTTTCTTCATATGAAGTCTTATTTTGTTTTCTAACCAGACAATTAATTACTAGCGAATAAAAAATGTTCCTAATTTTGTCGTACTTTTAGGCTGAGGCCATCAGGAAAATACTAGGCCAAGATTCAGCGAGAAGAAAGCGAGAAGAAAAGAAGAAGAAACAGCGAGATGAAGCAGCTCAGGTACTGAAGGAAATAATAAACCTCCTCTTTAATTGATTCCCTTATTTTTAACATTTCCTGAGCCATTAATACTGATATTTATGTTGTAGATATTATAACTGTGACAATTTTGTCATTTGTGCTGTAAGAAAATTGCTATTGCTATAGAACTTTTATGCAAAAGGACAAACGAAACTACATCTTGGTTTACAGTTTAGCAATTAAAAATCTACTTTGCGTATAGTTTTGCTATGTTTAGTAAATACTGCATACTGTAAATTTATTTCAATTCATGTTTTTTTTAATTATTATTGTTTCTTTTATGCATATTCTCTTCGGTTTCTATGTAGGGGAAAGCAGGCAACTCCATGAAACTTGCACCGGGCACTGTGAGATGGGTCATGGGTCCCGCTGGAACAGTTGTTACATTTGCTGAAGATCTAGGACTCCCGAGTATATTTGATTCACAGTCATGCGGGTATAAATTAGTTTCTAACCCTCTCTATCTCTTGGTTACATAAGCAAAAGCTGTTTTCTGTTTCTTGAAACAGGAACAATAGAAACGTGTTTGGCGCATTGTTACTCAAAACAGTTGTCAGAGAATAATCCTGAAAACGCTCAATCATAGAGCCTGCAGACTTGTTTTTATTGATTCTGAAAACTTTTCTGTTAAACTGAAGATAACATTTTGAAAATGGTGGTGTTTCCAAAAGTGTTATTGTTTTTGGCCCCCAAAACAACACTGCATATTGTCCTATGTTTGTGCTCTCAGAAGTTATAAATATCGAGAATTTGCTTAAATCAGTATGAAATGTAGGAGCGTGTACTTTGAATTTCCCTGTTCAGTAGAAGTTTGTTGTTACTTCTTGGGCTAATATACAACCGTAGTGTTTTGCATAATTTTGTTCTTTCTGCTTTTGTTTTTTATTTTCAGTTATCCTCCCGCTCGGGAAAAATGTGTGGGCCCAAATTGTACCAATTCGTACAAGTACAGAGATTCCAAGTCCAAGCTTCCACTTTGTAGCCTTCTCTGTTACAGGGAGATACACAAGCAATTGCAGCATTTTACCACTTGTTGATTTTGTTTTCCAATCCTAACCTCATTTTCCATGGCATCCTCTCGGTATCGAAGCAAGAAACAACATAACTAAAAGAATATAACTACTTTCTGATTTTGTCTTGGCCCGATTTGGTTTTCCCAAATCGGGTTTCATTACTCTGTGATTAAGCTGAAATTGTATTGATGAGGAATCGTTTTGTTTATACTTTCTTTAGTTATTCGAAAATGTAACATGGTTTATTGTGCGTAGGACCTGTTATTACTTGGACAAAAAGTGAAGTCTCGTTAATGTCTAGGGTAAATTACACTTGTATCCCTATGTGTTTTAGACCCTGTAAGTTTGATTATAAAGTGATCGTCCCTAATTTTTGTGTTTGCATAGTTTCATTTTTTATTATAGTCTTTCGTCGAGTACACGGGAGGTACATCGATACTTCCTAAAGGTTTTAGCGCCGACATGTTGGCAAGCACTCCTGTTGTTAAGGAGGACGAAGTCACTTTTGTTACACTTTTACGAGAGATAGGGGAGGCGGGAGTATTCTTAAAGCCATCTTGGCATTACTTGGAGGTATAATAATACGGTCTTTGCCGCTGCTTTGGCCGAGTGGTGTTTGAAGGTTCAGATACTCGACTGCTTTGGCCAAGTGGAGTTTGAAGATTCAGATACTCGACTAATTTGGGTCTATGAGTAGTTCGATTCAAATATATGTATATATATAATTATACTTGTATTTATATATGCGTATAAACTTGAGCTTGACTTGGGAATTTCAACCGAGTCAAGTTTGAAGTCAGATTTAAACTTCAGTGTAGATTGAGATCGAGTAGGGTTCATTCAAGTCTAGTCGAGCTCCCGTGCCTAATATTTGGCTGGGTACGCCCAAACGCTACACTTAATTATTTCTTCTTCTTTGAAACAATGATATACTTTCGGCAGGACATATTTTTTCTCACATAATTATATTATGCTAATGATGAATATATTGAAGGAAATTAGGTTTGTAGTTTTGGTTTGTTAATTTAAGATTCATTTATGAAATTTACGACATGCTAGTTTAGTTTAGCCGTTTTTATGATGAAACGTCATTTCACTACACGGGCTTGTTTAGCCGTTTCAGAAAAGCCAAGGCCACACGTCCTAATTCTCTACTTTGCTTCTTTTATGCAATCAACATATTTTATCGTGTGGGAACACGTTTATCGTATTACATTACTTTCAAAGAAGGAAAATATAATATTTTTTCGAATCTTGGTCCGGCTTTTGTTGTTATGTAGCTCAGCCTATCTCCGACTTGAATTGCTTTGACTGATGAAGAGTTAAAAAGGAAGAACAAAAAGAAAATGAAGTTTTGTTTTATCGAGTTGGGTTTGAGCTAAACAAAAGCATAGCATGTGTCAAAGGTGATGAAGGAAAATAGTAATGTATATAAATTGTATTTGTATTGATATATGTCATGATAAATTATAATTATGCTTTTTTATAGGCAAGATACTGATACAATAAAAATGAAGTAAATCAATATTACTAATTACAATATCCTCAATTAGGCACTTGCATCTTAAAAGCCCAGCTCGTTTCATAACAATTTACTATTTATTAATCCAAAGCTTGTATGAAATAAAATATAATTAGAATCGGATAACCAACAGAGGAGATTACTTTGCAACTATTGCAGAATACTCCTGAGAAGATCAAATTTAATGTACAAAAATTCTTTCAATCTAGGTGTTTGTATTTTAATAAGAGGGTACGAGATATTTTGTAGTCTATAGCCTCCAGATTTGAGCAATAATACCTAAACTTGTAAAGGTTGTAAAATTTTGTCGTTACTTTGTTCTTACATTATTATTGTAGTTTTACTCCGAACAATTGTAGTTGATGCTACCTTGACAGTTGCAACTAACAGAGATGAAATAAGATTAAAATTGATGTCTCCAATTACATAAACTTTATATAGGCAAAAATTGTAATATAAGGAAAAAAATCTAGCTGGAAACAAACTAAATAGAAATAAATCATTCTAAAAATTAAATATGAGCTACGATTCTAATGTCTCTTCTAACATCACTCTCAAAGTAAACAAGAATAATATCAATGCCCATCTTGAACGTTAAAATTTTTGTACTTTAATCTTGCACATTTCAATGTTATATCCTATTATAATGTATTTGCATGTTATTTCTCGTTTTCTTGAAGGATTTGCCTTCAAAGATGGGAAAAAAAATATTGTTTTTCGAATCTTTGCCTGCCGTTTTGTTACTAGCTACCTCTGTGACTCTCGGACTTACATTACTTCCAGGGTTAAAAACTAAATAATAACAACAAAAAGAAAAAGTAATTTCGTTTTACTTAGTTAGCTTTGAGCTAGCTTGGCCGCTATGTGAGAAGCTTAGAATGGCTCGAGTTGTTACAATTTACAAGTTACAACCCTAATTCTAATACGAGATAAAGCAATACCTAAACTTGTAAAGGTTGTGATAGCTCGAGCTAAACTCATGACTTAGGATTGGATACCATGTTAAGTAATTAGATGTACTAATAACTCAAGCTCTTTGTTAGGGTATTTTTTTTTTTTTTTAATAATTGTTTACAACTGCATAATTATACTATTGGTTAATTTCGGAGAAAGCCGAAGATTGATTTTTGTTTCCTTTCTTTAATGATGGATATGTCTTTGTACCAATAGTAGAAAGAGCAGACCTTGACGAGGGACATAGCATCCAAGTCAAAGACCAGCAAACAATGCCTCCAAATCGGTCAATAATATCCGAATTGGATAAACCGTTCGGGACACTGGCTTATTAATAGGAAAAACTTTCTCTCAGCATTTTCATAAAAGCCATGGCCACACCTCCTGTACTCCGGCTGGTTTGCCGCTTTTATATAATCTTCCTCAACATAAGTTTTCTCATTCATATTTTATCCTGTAGGAACAAATTTACGTTATCTTTGCATGTGCTAACGTATCTTTATTCTCCCTTTACGGTTCGGTGTCAAAGGAGACAAATATGACCTTTTTTCGAATCTTTGCTCGGCTTTTGTTGTTATGTAGTTCTGTGCATCTCCAACTTGAACTACTATGGCTGATGCATTGCCCTAATGCGGAGCAAGGTTGTTCTGTAGCAACAGAGCACCCCTAAGACGTATCAGATTAAAAATGTGGGTCCCAAATCAAATTTTAATGAGATTTTTTAATCTAAATTTTTATTTTTTTAATCAGACGAGCTGGGGTGCTCTTTAGCCCCCGGGTTTTAGGTTGTAAAACTCAATGTTGCTACTTTGTCCTTATGTTGGAGTTGTGTTCCAAACTATTATATTTGATACTCTATCGGTTACAGTTGTTGAAGAATGTAGAATGTATATTTTGCATGTGATTTTTATCAAATTGGAACTCGTGAAA
>MKEJ01055395.1:0-11166 GCA_001753735.1 Embelia ribes
CTTGTCCCATTAATTTATTTTCTTTTCCATTTTATTATTTTTCCTTTTTTTAAATTATTAACCATGGCATATTTAACAATTTTCTAAAAATATCAATTTTAGTTCTCAATCTTTCATTTGGTCTTCACATTATCCCTTAATTTGCATATTCGCTCATTCGCACCACTTTAAATAGCTTTGTACCCTTTCACGAGAAAATTCACTAGTAACGTCCAAATCGATCCCCGTTTGAACCATTAGAACCATATTTAAAAGATCTACACGCCGGTACCAAGTTTGACGGAAAATATATTCACATTAATACCAGATGTTTTTCAAACTCTCACCAATAATATATGAAAAATTGGCTTCAATAATTTTTACTTCAATCCGGACCTAAAACCATGCATTTTATTAATTTTTACCTGAAATACACAATAATGCTCATAATATCATAATTCTTCACGTATTATATATTAATTATACTTTAAGAACATAAACAAACGTTTTAACGTCCTAAATAATACAACATCGAGCTGTCCGTAATATAATGGCGTGTGCAACTCACTCAGATTGTGCATCGTACGTGCTATATGGGTCTCAAGGCTCTTTTGCCTATGAGAGGGACGAGTCATCTCTCAAGCCATGGTTACAACTGTATCTCGTATAACCTACCCAATGTGTCTAGCCCAGTCAGGAGTCGACTCCCGAACCCTTAGTGGTAACTCAGTTCTCTATGCCTTCTCAGCAGGCTGGTGCACTGGCATCTCAAGGATAGAATCGGACTCAACCTCAAACACATCAATATCATTGATACTCAAATCCAATCGACCCTCGCTATCATAAATGCCGGAACTCTCAACACCCACAGGCGGTACTCACGCATCCCCAATGGATGCAATGCGGTCACCCGTGGGTTCACCCGGGGCCCTGTATCCATCATCCTCTTCCTCGCCCTCAACCGCTCGGGTCAATCGGACTCAAGCTGTCCAAAAATCTCAATGCTCTCTACAGGTCGACGCGGAATAACCCTGTAATACACCACCACGATATAGAACACAAGTTTATTAGCAGTTAGTCAAATAATCAGCCAAACACTTAGTCAAATAATCAACCAAACACATAGTAAATACACTCTTCGAGCAGTATAACTCAAGTCCTCGGTCATACCCCAAGTTTTCGCAAAATATACAAGAACTCATTGGAAAATCAGCCAACATTCCAACATAGGGGAGTTTCGTCATAGGCATCTATTTGACACTCCACATTCCTAGTAGTCAACATCATTTACAACAAGTCACTGATTTATATCAAAAATCCAATTTTAATTTTCCAATAAAATAATTTCTCGATGACTGAATTACGACACATATCAAACACCCAATATATATATTTGCATTTATCAATCATGCAACTACATACATAATGCATGCCCTAGCTGGCTAACTCTTGCCAGTCCTCCACTCGACATTCTACATGCATGAACCCACACCTACAGGCCATCAGGGTTTCGACAACCTGGTTATCTCTGATACCAGACTGTAACACCCTCAAATCAACTCTACTAAAATACTCAGTTTAAACACATTTTAATTAAATGGTAGATTTTTTATTTTTATTTTTTTTAAAACTCAACACGTACTTCTAAGCTAATCCGACGGTGTTATACTCTACTAACACAACCCACCAATATAAATGAAAAGGCATTAAAACTACAAAAGCAATAATCGTACATCAACAAAAGCCCAAATTATATACATACTTAGAAAATTTGGGCAGTATCTCCACATAAATATTACATGACCAGCCTACGCCTACGTAGACTATGCTAATCCATAACATAGATAATACTACTTTATATACAACCAGCATATCTCAAGCCATAAAGCAATATTATAACGTAAATACATCGTCTAGACATAATCATGCAACGATACCCTAAAGCTCGAGATAAGCTCATCCTATGCATGCAAAATGGGCATCGGCTCCAATAATCCTTTATCCCCTACTCTGCTCTTGATCCTCTATAGAGTCCATGTGTATATGCATAGACAAAACAAACGAGTGAGACACTAATATGTTATAAATGCCAATACAATAAGATACTCAATAAATAACATGATAAGATAACAACTCTACTCACACACCCCGGCACAAAACATAACTCTAACACAATAATTTCATAAGATCCACAAAAATATCGGTCGTAACCATAAGGGGAAATGTCAATCCATCTATAATACGCACTAATAAGGGCCTAACGCCTCAACATAATATAAAACATAAATAACATATCGTTAAAGGATATGGGCTCGCCCTGACTCCATCTCGTTTCTATCTCGGAAAATACTCAATGCTACCTAGGAGCTTCTCGACTGAGTTTAACTGCATATTATCTCTAGACAATCTGGTCTCGAGGCACTCTATCCCAAAGTCCCACTTTCGGGAGTTGGGGAACACCACTCTCATTACTAGCTGCAAAATACACGTCACAAAAAACACAACATATATATGGCCTACACATTGCTATCAAATTAGTAATATACCCTACCACTACACTATTACCACTAATCCAATTAACGCAAAAATCAGCTAAAATATTATACATAATATCGTAAAAACATTTATAGGATAAGAGTGTATGACTCGGACCTCAATTCGAAGTACGGCAGCCACGCTAATGTGAATATCCTCTGCCTATACTCTCACCACCCCTCGGACCACCCCTCGGAAATGATCCTATATTTGAAATGATGCAATAATATATACATAAATATCCCAAGCATGTATCAAAAATACTCTTTATCTAGGAAACATTGTCAGCCCAAATACAGTTATACGTAAAAAATGGGTTCTTTATCCCAAAATGTGATTTTTTATTGATACCAAAAATTTCCCAATAATTTATATTTTACTAAATCCTCATTTTCTCTCATAAAACACGTATGCCCTCAAGGCTGATAATATTTCCACATTTAACGGTTCAAAATACATTTTCACAAAAATACAATTAAAAATCCCATAATTTACATAATATCCCCCAAAATAAAAGATATATGTGTGTGTGTGTATATATATATTCCTTTAAAATCACCATTTCCAGCCCCCCTAATAGTTTCAGGAAATTTCTGGAAATTGATTTATCCTTTATTTAAACAATTTCTAGTTTTCCCAAAAATCACTAAAATACCCAAAAACTACAATAACTATACCCAAAACAAATACAACACCAAAATCCAAATTTTCTTCAAAAATATTAAATATATAGAATCCGGAAATTTTGAAAAAAAAATATCCAGAAAAATACCTTTTTCTCACCCAAAAATTATTTAACGCACTAGAAACACCAAATTTACCTCAAAAATTATAAAAACAAAATTAAAAATATAACATGCATGGCCTTAGTAACATTTCCCATAATTAACATAATATCCCCCAAAGTAATATATATATATATATATATATATATATATATATTCCTTTAAAATCACCATTTCCAGCCCCCTAATAGTTTCAGGAAATTTCTGGAAATTGATTTATCCTTTATTTAAACAATTTCTAGTTTTCCCAAAAATCACTAAAATACCCAAAAACTACAATAACTATACCCAAAACAAATACAACACCAAAATCCAAATTTTCTTCAAAAATATTAAATATATAGAACCTGGAAATTTTGAAAAATAATATCCAGAAAAATACCTTTTTCTCACCCAAAAATTATTTAACGCACTAGAAAAACCAAATTTATCTCAAAAATTATAAAAAAAATTAAAAATATAACATGCATGGCCTTAGTAACATTTTTCCCCTTGCTCATTGAATTTCTAAAAGCGTAAACACTTTTTAAAAATTCTGTAATTCTAATATTTGTTAAGGAAAAACAATTTTCAACACGTAACTATTCAAAAATCCATAGAAACTATTTTAAATATCGGAAAAATATCCCGTTTAAACTACATTTCCTCCAAAATTCATACTTATTTCTAGAAAATTTAAAAACCTTGGGTCTAGTTCGGAAATTTGGGGAAATTTGCTTTCAAGGCCTTAAAACAGATGAAATATAATTTATAATACATGTATAAATGCATGCATAGTTCTATAAAGAAATTTCTTGACCAAAATATGTTGAATAGCCAAAAATATAACTCAATACTCGAGAAAATGCAGTATAGAATAGTCCCAAGCCCTCAGGATTGCATTCATGGGCTTTGTTTTGATCGAAAACGAGTGGTGAGCCTTGATTCTCTCTCTCTCTCTCACTTAATTCTCTCAATTTCGTGTATATGTACAAGTATACATGAATAATGCATGCTGATGAAATGGGATATGAGTTTATATAAGTGGAATGACATGTGTCACAAAAGTAAAGCCGATGTACCGCATCTACCGTTCGAACGGTAGCTATACACCATTCAAACCGTCCTCCTAAAATTCCAAAATTAAATTTTAACTCATAAATTTCAATAATTAACTAAAAAAATAATCTATATATGTATATTCTAGTATTTTAAAATTAAAATAATTTAAAAAATTTATAAAATGAATAGCAACAACATTCACTCTTAAAATAATCCATATGTATCTTCAGGTATTTTGAAATGATAACAATTCCCGTATAGAGTAGCTATCATTTTTCCCATACCTGCCATATTTATTCACATTAATTATTTTATTTTGCTTTTTTTAAATCAATTATTTTATTTTACTTAAACTTGACAAGACTTGCTTCAGTAATCTAAGTCAAAACATAAATCCAATTATATACACAGTTTATAATAAGAATTAAATACGAGAAAAATAAAAATAAGAATCACATGAATATGTTAGTTTGTGGCTTTGCGCCAAGATCACATTGTGAATGGCTGAGAATGAAAGAAAAAAATCGTGAAATAAGGAAACGAAGCAGATTTATCTCCATTTTTTCGTTTCTGCTAGAAAATAAAATAATATACATCAAAAGTTATATGACCACCTAAATCCCGTAAAATATAAAGACAATATAAAATTGGAAATGCTGGCAAACAAGGCCTTACTAAATGAGTTGATTGAGCTACAAAAGTGATATAAGGTGTGAAAGTGTGCATTTATATTGATTATATAGCATAATATTTGAGATTATTTTGATATTATGTGATTTATTGTGTGTTGCTGGTAAAAATGGAGAAAAGTGTGATTTTGAGCCCGAAATGAAACAAATTTGATAAGGCAAAACTTTTGAAGACTTTCTGCAACTTAATTGAGGGTATGAAGACATTTCAAGACTTTTCAAGTGTTAGGAGATCGGCTCAAATTCGGTGTGCAACAGATGTTTTGAAAATCGACAACAGGGATCTCAAGAACCTTGTGGGCATATCAGAATCAAATTTAAGCTTGGTATGTGAAACAGGCTTCTACGATCAATCACGCAGGGCCTTTATGACGATCATAATTTTTTGTGTTTTTGATACATTGGTCCGATCAATCACTCAGCATCGTTCCGATCGATATTTCGAGTTTCTATGTGGCGATGTTTCCTGGTTAGACTTTATTTCCTTGTGTACCCTATATATACTACCTAGAATGTGTATGGTTAAGAGATCAGAAAAATACTTATAATTGTAAGGCTCAAACAATTATTGAGAGTGCTTTGAAGGGTTTTCAAATGCAAAAATCCTAGAGAGGTATGAGATGGAAAAAATACAAGAGATATTCTTGGTGGATTGTCTCAAGGCAAATTCTCGGGTAATCTAGGTGGTAAGCGAGAGCATTTATTGTAAACTTGATATAGTTATAATTAAACCTATGGGGTTTTTACCACTAATTGTTTTCTCGTATATTTTGGAGGTATTTTCTCTATCTGTTATTGGTTGTGTTTAGTTATCTTACTTGACATTTTAGTGATTCTTTTTTTCATTGTTATTGCTTCCATGGTCTTGCGTGGATAATTGGTCCTACCCCAAGATTGTTAGGGGTCGATTATTCAAAACAAGTAGTATCAAAGCATAGGTTTTGTGCTTGGGATTGAGCTCTTGGTTTAGGGCTTGTTGCTTAGTGTTGAACCAAGATGGCAGACCAAGAAGATGGTGAATTAGTTTCCTTTTAAAAATTAACGAGTAAAAAATCGTTTCCCTCTTTTTTACAAAAGTGTCAATGAATGTATGATGAATGATATGAGTGCAGAAGCAATAGCGAGTACTGAAAATAAAAATAAAGTAAGAGATATAGCACCGGTGTATCAACAAAGCCCCAACGTCCATTTCTTAAAGGATGATCCCCTTAAGTTCCTTTTTAGTATGATGTAAAACTCATACATTAAAGGACAGGTTAGATTTTTCAGGTCCTAACCTAGACCATTTTCAAGGGATTTCGAGGGTGCAGTTGAAACTATTTACACTTGAACTACCCAAGTTCCCAATTCGAGCTTGTACTCACAATCTGAGTGCAATCCCTCTCAAACTACCCAACTCACTCAAGAAATGAAAATCAAATGTTTATAACTGTAATATCCCAAAAAATAGGCAAAATTGAAAATCAGCACAATCAGTCAACTTATTCATCAAATCATTTGATTATCCTCTATCAAACGACTAATTATGAGTATCAGTCGACTAATACGTAGCAGAACAGAAAACTGAACACGTGTCCAGTCGCTTGTCATGAAGTTTCCACCCTTATTAAGCATGTTCAAAGCTCTAAAAACACATTTTTTTTTGCCTCTTTTTATAATATAGAGAGAGTGTGAGAGATTGAAGAGACGTATTGAAAGTTGTCTATCTCTACTCAATTTCAAGCCATTTGATTACCAAATCTTTTCACCAAGACGTCATAAACACACCTAAGTGAGCTCTTCTTCACTGTGGTTGGCTCGGATTTTGCACTATGGTAGTTTTAACCTACATGCAATGGTTGTAGGACATGCACTATCAACATCAGAGGATGATTTAGTGAATTTGACATAGTCTCTTGTGAAAGAGCTCACTAATTTTGGTTTGAGATCCATAGAGCAGTGGCATTTGTGTGAGAATAGGCCTACTAACAACTATTTCCAAAGAATTTCAAGTAATACTCCCAAAATAAACTATGAAAACTAAAGATTTCATTCTGGGCAGGACGAATCAATTGATTGATTTCCTTAATAGTTGATTGATTCTACTGGGCTCTAAAAGAAACTGACTTGCATGTGTGTAAATTCCAGTTTTAAACCCATTGTGACGCTGAAATTATGAAGAATTTGATAGTGGTTCCACGAGACTAACCTTGTAGTGGAGTTAAATAACTTAAAACACTCCCTAGTGTGGAAGAACTCTATGAAAACCTCATTTCAGTTTCTATATTTCAACAACGTAAAGAAGATATATTGCAATGCCATCCATGCATGTGGACCTAAAAGCCCCCTGGTGACCCCTGCTATCATAATTCATGTAACGTTCTCAATGTAAACCATAAAAATATAGTGTTTTTCTCAACTTAACACCCTGTCGAGACTGAGTAAGGATAGTTGCGTGTCTATGAGACCTGACCTGGACAAAGGACTGACATATCCTTACATGACACTATGAGCTAGACATCAAAAGTAGAATATGAAAGGACGAGTGACCCTATTTTGTATAAACCTTCATGATGTTAGATTATAAGAATTGTAAATCATAAGAATTAGTAAAATCTAGACTTACATTAGTACTATGTTTTAAGCATCATACATAAGTTGCATTCATAAACATTCATGCAAAACCCATAAGCTGTTATGTTTAGAAACGAAAACACGATGAGTTGTTATGTTTAGAAACGAAAACACGATGAGTTGTTATAAGTAAACTAACCAAGTATGTGTAACGACCTATGACAGATGTGTAGAATAGTGAAATGATGAACCTAACGGACAAATCTAAAGTATGCGAAAGGTGTGACGTAAGTGTTTCTAAAGTTATAGTCATTTATACAAATGCATGTTGAGGAAACATAGAGCAACATTTTTTAGAGATATCTAGCGCTTTATGGAAAGATATGGCATTTTGCGTAAATATGATGAATTTGCATAACAAAATTAGGGCAATACGAGCCATGTTCTGAAGCTGAAGACAGACTTTTGTTTAAGTACCGTTCGAGACTCAGGGTATGGAAGACTACCTATATGAAAATCTTTACGCATAAAATCCCGAGATATGTGTTCTTGGGTGCAGAGTATTTTCCCAAATGCATCGTTTAAGGGCCCAATGTGTTGAAGTCTTAGTCGGTGTACATGACGTGACGATATGTAATATGTCGTGACAATAAGCAATATAATGTAATGGCATGACGAAATAAGATGTGGTGTGATGTTATGAACTATAGCGTGATGAAGAAGATGGCAATCTAATAAGTTTCTTTTCGATCAAAAGTCTTCTTTTAAATTTTTTTAAAACATTATGGTTCTTAATTATGTTTTGAATTCATACTTTAATCGATAAGTGTGCTACATTTATTCAGGAAATATCATAACCGTCTGCTATGTTTCTGTATTTTGGAAACTAGCAGATAACTAAATTAGTACTCAACATATCCATCATTGTACAGAAAAGAAGAGTTGATGATTGTAGCAAGGAGAGTAGCTTGAGGAGGCTTGTGAGGATGAGTGCAAAGTTAAGAAGGTAGTATGTCTATCCAATAGAGTTGAATCAAGGTCTGGTCGGCCATTGTGTTATTTCTTTGTTTACAGTAGAAGCTGTAATTTGAGCCAGTCTTCCTAAGTATTTGTAGTGAGTATAAGAGTCTGTACTTTTATTTTCATTTGGATGAAATTTGTAGCAACTTTTCAGTACCTTTCTTTAAAGGAATCATGTAAATAGTCAGACTCCGTGTATTATTATTGTGACATATTGCATATAGACAATTTGGGGCATGATAATAACACATTTTTGAATAATACAACAATATTTTCACAAATCTAAACTTATTCTGAAAACTAAGTGTGTACAAGTGTAAGAGTATGAACGGGAACTTTGAGAGAAAATAACTTTTAAGCTTTTGCTTTTAGCTTTTTGGAATTTGATGCTTGAACCACTTGGAGTCAATGGAGTGTTGAGATAGTATATATCATATTGGGATGTGACAAGGCCTTTTATAGGTTTGCTTATTGTCTCTCACGCCAAGCCAATGCAGCCGTAACTTTTAATCTTGAAAAATATGTTGTCTTCTGCTTAACAGTTGACTGATATACGATATATGTCGACTAATTTGGTCAACAGTCGAATTACACACTAATATATGCTGACTAATATAGCTGTATTTTACTCCAGAGTTTTTTGTCCCTTTTTACCTTTGTTTGACCTCTACATCCTGCCTTTTCGACTTTCAAATATATATGTCGACTTATAATATAAATATGTTGACATATTGATCTGTTTTAGGCCAAGATAAGTCATTTACATTTATCGACCAATTTTTTAGATTTAGCTAAGTCAAAAACCTTTACTTATTCAAATATTAGTTCAACTATTGAGCTCGATTTTATTTATTTTCTCACTGAATTTGTTATTATAAAAAATCAATAAAATATTTTGTTTTCAAAACTTGAGGCAACAAACTCCTCCTTTTTTATGATAACAAACACTTGAAAATAAAACCAATCTTGCTCCATCTAAACAAGTGCATATAAAAACACTACTCGCTAACAATGCAATGAAACAGTATATGGAGCAAGATATATGGGTTGTGAAAGGAATATGCATTTATATGAATCAAACATTAAAGAAGACTAAAACAAAAGTATAAACATGCAACAATAGCCAAGCATATAAGTGTCAATTTGAAAATCATCCGAACAAATAGACACTAAGTAACAGCTAAGCATCGTCCTAGTCTTGTGTAAGTTCAGAACACATAAACAACAACGTCGAACCACAAAGATGTAAAAACATAATCATCCAACTACAATTACATAAACATAAACAACAGTGGCTAACACAAATAAAAAGTCAAAACAACAAAATATAAATTATCGCGCCCCGAACCCGAGAAACCCAAGGAACGAATAAGTGTTTCCCTTTTTGAAAATTAAAAGGAAGAAAATTTTTATAGAAAATAAAAAAAATAGAAACACCAGTTTTTACCACTATTTGTCATCGCATCTAATCGCACTACAAGCGATACTACTCACATGCTACAACAATCTACATCAACAATAAAATAAAACTAGAGCTAGAATAAAAAGATAATATCTAGCGCCAAAGCCGATAGATATATAAATACAAAACATCGTAAACCTACCTATTTATGGATACAAAAGATAAGCTAAGTGCTTACAAAGAAGAAATGACATAGGAAGGTATAAATATGCTATCGGTCTCATAAAGGACAAGATCATACTTATACTTTTACTGTCGATACAGCTATAACAATATCGTCTATTACAACAACTGACCATCAAAGTAAGCAACTAAAACATACTCTACCAAAATATAATACATCAACAAAATAAAAAATTGCGAAAACAAAATAAATCATCTTTGTCATCCTCTTCTTTGCCTGCCAAAAGATAAATATACATAGATAATATGGCATCCTAAATGATGCTCGATGTCCGCCTCAGGACCTACAACAAATTATTAAGATGAGAGAAAAAAAATGAAAATATATGGTCAGACAACCTACAGAATATAAACAGGAGTCTAAACTATATGTAATACATACATGAACACAACGATGAATAAATCTAATAGTAATATATATCATGTATGAATATGCATACTATCATATATACAATGTATATCTCGTTTAAAACCCTGTCACTACACCATATGCCCACCACTTGAATATGTTTTGGACATGTATCTACAATTTCTAAAAATTAGTAATAATCTCTGCTAAATTCCGAATCCGGACTGGAATGGAAATAAAGCTGATAAACCCCAAACCTAGACTAGAACGGAGATAAGCAAATCATTTATTCTCTACACAAACTGGCATTTAATAAATACATATAATCTCCGCTGCTAGTTTCCAATCTTTTACGGTAAGACTGTAGGTCTTATTGCTTATTTATTTGTAAAAAAATTGATACATTATCCTAACATGGTCGTACTACACTGTCCACATTACTGTCATGCTCAATTTATGCATTCTTATACTTCACATGATGCATAATTCCCATAAAATGAATATCCTGTATAATGAACATTGCTTGAATTTATAATGACAATTTCAACATGTAAAGTAAATTAAACTATC
>MKEJ01055403.1:0-27704 GCA_001753735.1 Embelia ribes
AGAACTGCAGCAGATCACTGTGTGTATATTCGAAGATTCCCAGATGGTAACTTTGTTTTGTTACTATTATATGTTGATGATATGTTGATCGTTGGGCCAGATGCAGTCACTATCAGCAATCTGAAGAAGGATCTCTATAAATTCTTTGAGATAAAGGACCTAGCTTTTGCCCAATAGATATTAGGAATGAGGATTACTCCTGATAGGAAGTCCAAGAAATTATGGTTGTCGTAAGAGAAATATGTTGACCAGGTGCTAAAAAGATTTAATATGGGAAATGCTAAGCCAATACGCATTCTACTGGCTAGTTATTTCAAATTAAACAAGCCATCATGTTCATCTACAAAAGAGAAAATTGAAGAAATATCTGAAGTTCCATATTCTTCAACAATCGATAGTTTGATGTACGCCCTAATCTGTACAAAAGCCTTTGGAATTGTGAACCGATATCTTTCCAATCCAGGAAATAAACATTGGGAGGCTGTCAAATGGATATTAAGATATGTCAAGGGTGCATCGAAGTTATGTTTGTACTTTGGGGGAGCTGATTCATCCTTGGAAGGCTATACTAATTCAAATATAGTTGGTGATCTTGATGGGAGAAAATCTACATCGGGATTCATATACACTTTCGTAGGGGAGCCATATCTTGGCAATCTAAATTACAGAACGGAAGTTGAGTATATTACCGCAACGGAAGTTGGCAGGGAAATGTTGTGGCTAAAGCAATTTCTCCAAGAACTTGGATTCTATCAAAAAGAGTACAAGGTTCATTGTGATAGTTAGAGTACTCTGGACTTGAGCAAGAACTCTATGATCATTCACGCAAAAATCACATCGATATTTGCTATCGTTGGATACGAGAAGTAATAGATCAACAACTATTGCAACTTGTGAAGATTTATACAAAATATAATGCAACCGACATGCTGACAAAGGTCATTACTCGTGAGAAACTCGAGCTATGTAAGGACATAGCTATGTTAGACATTTCTAACAGATCGATGACGGATGCATTATTTTCACTTGGTGTGGATGGGAAAAATTGCTAGTGTAATGTCACCATTAAAATCCACACCTAGCCAAGTAAATTTCATGGTTTCACGTGATGTAGAAAAATATGATTCATGTTTCTCCCTTAGTATAAATAGGTGTGTATGAGAGGGTTGTAAAGTATACCAAAAATAAAGAAAAAAATAGAGAGAAAAAAAGAGTTGCGAGTATATAAAATAATGCAAGTAATTTTTGTATATTTTTTTGAGTGATTTGAAATAAAATCTATCTCCTCTCCGCTTACGTAGGCACATTTAGGCAAACCATATAAACATTAATATTCATATTTTGCTTACTCTTATTTTTTCCACCCCAATATTTTGCCCGTACCTAAACTTACTATATTGTACGCAAATTCCACTTTGTATTTGTGTCAATTTCAATACGTACTTAAAACTTTGAATAATTTTGTACGGATAGTAGTTGGATTTCAATTAGTCCTATTCTCTTTTCCACATCTACACTGGCTTTAAATTTTATGTCCAAAGATAGGGACCGAAATATGTAGAAATATTGAAGGGATCCGGGCCTTCCCAGAACAGTGTTTCATGGTTTTCAATTGACGATTGAGATTAAAAAAAAATTAATTTAATTTTTTAATAAAATTCATACATTTAATCTCAATCATTTATTTAAAAATTAATTATTCAAATATCGCTGACATGAACTATCCAATATCTCTTTCATGAATCCTATTGTAAAGCTACCATCTTTCATGATATAAAAAATCCATCCGATATACTATATCTAAATATATTTCTTATATATAGTTCTAGTTCGTCCCTAATCAAAATTTAGATATTTTTATAGCTCTCAATGATGTTCAACCCTATTATTTTAGAGTTTTGGCTCCGTCTGTCTTTACACTCCTCATGAAAAAAAAAAATGTTGAATGATTGTGGCTTTTCCATACAACGCATGTTTGTCACACAACTGTTATATTTGTTTCAAGGACAATTATTATTGTGGATCGATCTAAGAATTTGCTAAGGGTGTAGTTGCTTTCATAACTTGAAAAAATTCACTCTATTTCATATTTCTTATTGTAAAAATTAATTCATGCAGCTTTATCCCAAACCAGTTATTTGTTTTTGTATTGCATGAATATGTGCACATCTTTACAACATCCTTGACACCTGTGTTTCCATATTAGTTTTTACTTTTTACATATAATAATAATTACTAAATATCTATTATATTTTGCCCCTACATTTTTACATTGGGTTTCACTTCCACACCATTAAAAGATAGGTGGCCAAAATAACAATGGAAGAGTTCATAAGTTTCCCTTCCCCAAGAATATTTGTAATATTTGATACCCTTGACCAAACATCTTATATTTAAATTTTGAAGTAACAATCTAGCACCTGTTTTCGAGACTGATTAATTTCTGAACTTAAGGTAGAAATCATCTGTATCACGGTCCCAACAGTAAAACTGAAACAAATAGGAGATTTGGGTAGACTAACAGTCTAGTTCGGTCTGGTATGTCGACACAAATGCCCCGAAACTCCCGATCATGATGTTTATCTTCTCCAACTTTTAAACAAACTATTACCTCAATTTTCACCAAATGAAACCGGATCAAGAAGGAACATAAATTAAAGAGCACGAGTAAAAAACGGAGCGGATACAAAGTGTAGGGGGCACAACGCATAATTTTTATCCCGATTAATTTAATGCCACTTTCAAAAAGCATGGTCATTCCCCAGGCACCAAAATGGACTGGATAAATACATATATATTAAAATAGCAAATGCCATGCCAAAATTAAATAAAAATATATTTATTTGGATCTTCAATTTATTTTTTCAATATTTAATTTAAGATTGGGATTGGATGTTTTCGATAAATGCAGCCTTTTTCCGGTGGCGTAAAAACGTTAACCAACTCTTTTAATTGGGTGAACTACATTAATGGTCCCCATGGCTTGGAAAATTTTCTACTTGGCCATCATAATTTTAATTTAAACACCAATCATCTCAAACCATCAAATAAATAATGGATTTGGTCTCCAAAATTTTAGAAAAAATCTTATTTTTGATCCCTTTTGCAGTACTTTCCTAATTTCAAAACTGTTATTCGTGTCATAGAAGGAGACTACACAAAATTACGATAACCAATTTATTATGAAAAAATCACACCCCGGCCAATCGATATGATTTTTATTATTCAGTTTAACATTCCCGCAAATAGGATCCCAAAAAGAACGATAGCCCCATCATGCCCGGACTCTGTATTACCACATGGCGGTGTCTTCAAGATGGGTTGGGAATGCAGTCCTAATAGGGCGGTAAAATCATTGCAAAAATAAATATGAGCGAGAAATCGATAACAAACAAAAAGGGGACATTCCATCCATGATATTAGGTTAAAATCCGTGCACTAATTTGGCAACTTAAAGTATGCAGACCAAATAAAAGTAGGTTAAAACTTTGGGACAATTTCTGCAATTAAGCCCTTTTCTTTTTCACGTATATAAATTGAGTTTTGCAGAAATTATTTGGAACAAATATTATTTTGTTTCTCTTTTTCAATTTCTTTCCGACAAAGCGGTTGATCGCGATCGCTGCTTTCCCACCGTCCGATCGTCCCACGCACCAATCCTGACCGTCCGATCGACCTCGACTGCGGTAATACTCTTTTCCCCCCCTTTTTCCCCACTGATCATGGCGTATTGAATTATTGATTTTAAATATATCTGTAATTTATGAATTTCCTGTATATTAATTTTGTTTCTGATGAACTTTATTTAATCAAAATTAACTCGTACGAAAATAAATAGAAAGAGATGGTGATTTTCTTTATATTTTAATTTTTGTTGTAATTTAGGCATGCTAGGTTTTGTCTACTTTCTGTTGAATTTGCAATATTGACAAATATATTTTAATTTTTGTTGTATTTTGAATTTTCTGCTTTAATTATTGTCCGTGCTGAACCTGATTTGATCAAAATTAAACCCTTACTAAAATTAAAAAAAAAAGCTAGTTTTTGGTTTTTTTTTTTGGGGAAGAAAATGTTTTTTTGTTGGAGATTAGGTGTGTTACGTTTTGATTAGTTTCTGTTGAATGGAATTTGTTGGCAATTGGATGACATGTTTAAGCAATTGAAGAATCGTTTCGTTATTTATGTTAATCCATTTATACTTAATTGGAATTTGGTAATTTACATCTATTTCTTCTGTTGAATGGAATTTGTTGGTTATTGGATGACATGTTTAAGCAATTGAAGAATCGTTTCGTTATTTATGTTAATCCATTTATACTTGATTGGAATTTGGTAATTTACATCTATTTCTGTTAACAGATTACATAAAAGAATTTAATTTTAGTACACCAAATATGTATGAATTTTCATATACGAACGAGCTTCGACGAAGGACAAATATTGTTTCAAATTAAAAGAATGCATGATAACAGAGGCAGGGGCCAAGGGGCTGCAGCGGATGTAATCCCAATCCAGGTGGCAGGATAAAAACACTACTGGTTCAAGTTAAAAGAATTACGCCATCACAAAAGTTAAATAAAAAATTTAACATGGGCATTTGATTTTTCTTCCAACGGTACGGATTTGGGATTGCAACTGCTATAGCCCTTTGCGGAATGCAACTCCCGTTTTGCAAAAAGAAGTTTTATATCCATTTTACTTAATAACTATTTTTTACTTTTCCTAGGAATATGAGATTACCTCTCATATTTTATGCATTATTAAAATAAATTTTTTATCTCACTATTCTTTGTTTAAACTTTTATAAATAGCATATATAATTACGACACAAATATTTTTATTGGATTACATGAAATGATTTTTATTCTTCATTAATTTTAAACATTTTAACATTTTAAGGTTAATTTGTTAAAATATTTGCATATAAATGAGAAAAATATCGATAGAAAACCTATTAAAAGATATCAAATCGAATATATAAAATCTCGGAGACAAATAAATGAGAGAGGAGAGAAGAGGCGGGAGAGGCGTTTGAAGAGAGAAGAGGCGGGAGAGGCGTTTGAAGAGAGATAATCAAAGTGATAAAGGTTAGAGGAGAAGAGGAGAGAAAATATTAAGGTAATATTTTTGTATAATGAATTGTAGTTATATAAGTTTGAGGAACAATTGTAGCCATTATTCATTCTTATTGTTTATTATTTGTTTTACATGTAAAATTATTCAAGTATATGAGTGAAATTTTGTTCTTTTAGGTTAAAGTTTAATATTTCTTTTGCTCTTTCACGGTTCTCTTAATGATAACCATTATCGTTACAGTTGGTACGTGCTCGCACGCATTGGGTTGGTATAAGCCCATCCCCAGAAAATTAATAATAATAATAATAATTTAGCTATCCTGATTCAAGATCAGTTTAGGACTAATGCTTCTCATAGTAAATTTTCTAACTTGCTCACGTATATGGCCGATTGGTGATGCTGCTGAAAATTTCTTATGAAGATTCAGCTACTCAATAAATTCGCGAGCTAAGGAAAATGAAACTCATTACAGTCTGTAATTCATGGTAGTCATCAATATTATTGCTATTGTGTCCGACATGGTGCCGACTATGATATAAGTATTTAACTATTGGATATATCGTAAAATTTCTTGTTGTTAAGTTGTCTTTCATTAACTTCTTGATTGAGTGAATTCCTTGTAGGGAAGCTTGCCAAGCCATAGAGATACGCTGAGGTCAAGATATGCTATATGACAGAACAACTCTGTATCTTTAAGTAAATTTCCTGTCATTACCAATGATTCTAGCAATATTTTGGCCTTTTGCCAAGGTTTTCCTGGGCAGACCTTGCGGCGAGATATTCTTTATTATTCAGTATCTTTTTAGAGTATGGTAGTTGCCAATATGTTTGTTAAATGACTTGCTAGTTCAAGTATTTTCGTATGAGACTAAATTTTGCTGCAGTTGCTAAATGGTGGTGGTGTGGATATGCGCCCCACTTTTCAGATCAATCAAAAGATATTGGTTTTTGGCTTTTATCTAGGGTCTTTAATATCCTAGTTTATGCTGAAGGAACTTTGACAAAGCAATATGGAAGAATCACTTGTAGCAGTCTGTTTTGATGGCTGAGGTTCATCATTATGATAAATATCACGAGTATAAGATCATCTATCTTGCTTGGAGACATGTGTACAGCTGACTAATCAACGTTTATCCCAAATGCTCTCTCTAGGCAACAGCATGCATCTTGTGGGCAGAAACATGGGGAGTAGATTATCCTTGCCGTTATCAATTACCTCATGCTATTATAGGTTTAGGTGGTTTTGGTCTCAGAGATGCAAAAGCTATGATTGGTGTATCCTTTCTTTCTTTTCCGCAATCGGTTATCCATTGGTTGAACTTAGTAGACCGGCATTATCGTTATGAAACAGGTGGGTCAGACTTTGGTTAGTGAGACTGTGATTTGATAAACTTTCTCTATAGTTTTGCTTTTGTTAAATCCTGGTTTTTAATTCTCAAAGAATTTTCTCGATTTATGTCTTCAAAGTATGTACTTTCTTTAGCTTAAAATCTTTCATCTATCTTCAACTGATTGTTTTCAAATTATTTGGTGACAACTCCCCAGCATCTTGCTTTCTAGGATCACGAGTGGTCAAGTCCTATAGTCTCTCGATTCTTCAGTTCATCTGAATTCGCGATTGGAATGCATTGCAGGAACTTTTGGGCAATCTGAACAACAGAAGGGGATTTATGTTTTCAAATCCTGTTTATATGCGTCAAGACCAGGATCATAAAAATATGAACTGGTGCAATTATGTGCTAGTCGACTTTTGTGGTGGGAGGGCAAAACTATAACTCATTTTCTAGAGACCCCATCTTTGCTTCTTTTGAAGTTTTGGATAATTTCATGGCAGCATTGAACCCTGAAGAATGACCTTGTTACTACAGGAGTGTTTTCGATATTGCTTATTTGTTCTTTGCCAATTACTATTCATGGCCTTGAAAATAAGCTTGCCCATGGAGGTTAATGTCACAATCCACTAGAAGCTTTATGATACTGTCATTTCATAAATGAGAAATATTCTCATTGATGTAGGCTATTGGCTTTGTTATTTGGTTGGGATCTTCATTTGTATGTATATGATGATAATCATAGTTAAGCTCCTTAAATAAATGGGAACCCGAGAATTTTCAGATCTCTTAAGCTCCTTTAATAAATGTCATTTCGTGACTATCATTTTGGACTCATAAATATTGATAGGTTTAGCTTGTTGCATTGCTACTTCTGCTCAGTGTTTAAAATAAAGTTTTGGTAACTGATCTCAATGGTGATCAAGTCCCTATGGTGTTTCATTAGGTGTTGGCAACGTATTCAAACTAGGCGTATAGCTTATGTTTGGGCATCCATATAAGATGACTTAGTTGTCTGATTGAGGAAGAAAAAGATGAGTTACGCTTGCTTCATGAACTTTGGCTGAAAATTGGTGAATGGAACAAACTGATCAAGATATGCCTGTTCTTTTCTGGTCTGGTGAAAGGAGATTCTGCTATTGAATGTTCGACTTTGTCTTTAGCCAGGAGTAAATTCCATGCGGAAATTATATGTCCTTACCATAATATGTTATCTTTCTCCTACAATTGGCTGTTATTCTTTTAGTCACCTGCCATTTGTTTTCACCTTGAACCATTTGTTAATGCCATCATATTATCTAGCCAAACTGAAAAGGCCATTTGCTTTCAGACCTTCCGTTTGCATAAATAAAATAGAGCACTCTCATCTTGGAGTTGTAATCCGATGCTAATTTGGAAATATGCCATACATTATTGTTGCAATCAAAGGAGAACTTCACTAGTTGGAGGAGTGACTATATTTCGAGAAGCAGACCATTTCAAATGTTGGTTATGATATTGAAGTTGTAGCGTCTTTATTTTCAAAAGCTGAACAATAGCAACATTGTATTTGAATTACAGTATAATTGTTCATATATTACTAATACTTCGGGCTAGTTTGTTTTATTTCTGTTGGAGGCTAGCAACTTTTGACCATACAAATTTGTCCCTCATTGATGTAAAACTGAAGAATGAGAGAGTAAAGTATATTGAACTACAGTTTTGGTCATTGGCTAAATTTACCTGTTGTTTATTTAGAGATGTTAAAAATTGCAGATTATTGGCATGACTCTTCCTAATTACTCATTTGTAATTACGCCTGGTTTACATTCTTGATTGCTGGCACAGTACGCTCGTTCCCCTTCTGTTGGCTTGGTTTTAGTTTTGGATTCCTTTGGTTAAGGTTCATTGTCTTGCCTCTTTGTCACCCAGGTTGTCAAGTTTTCTTTTGATTTCTCTTTGCATTTTAACTCTTGCTTGCTTTGGAAATCTTTTTATTTAAATAAGACACCCGGGACCATTTATCCAGTATCGAGCGTGGATGGCAAAGAGATGGGGGATGCTATACAAGATGAAATTGTATATCTTTTGCTAAGGTTTTTTCAATATTAGTGGTGGTTACTAAAACTATAGTTGAAAGCAACTGCATAATGACCAGTTCCTGTTAAGACGAATAAGTTTTTTTCGTTGAAAACTTTATAAAATGAACTAGTTGGTTTGGATTATTAAGAAGTACTTCTATAATTGGTAACTATTATTCAAGGTTGTAATATCATTATGGAAAGAACTTTATTAGTAATTTGAACTAGCATGAAGTTTGCTGAATTGAGTAAGAAATTGGTATTTTTGGAAATATACAGTTGAAATAGATTTTGTTAGAATGCTACTATTACACATTATGATTGTGTTACTTTTATGCAGTTTATCTTTGTTACCAAAAGTTATTTTCTGGCCAAGTAATTACAGAGCACGTATGGAAAACTATACTGTAATGAAACTTCTTGGACTCGTTTCATTATTGTGCAACTTTGAGTGTATTTGCACTTGTAGATATTTATGTGCCTATGCATTTATGCATATGCACATTATCAATTGAGGTGCAAGAAGTTGAACAACAAAATTTGAGATAGTATGCTTCCCCAAGATTCATTTGTAAACTCTCATTTTATTAGCATTTACAATGTCTTGTGGTGGCAAAATTTTAATTTAGCTCATGTATCAAATATTATGCGGCTAATGTCCTGCTTAGTTAAGGGGCTACGGTATGTCCTTGATTATAGATTTTGGCAAGTTTTATTCTGAAATTTCTGGTATAATTTGCCATTCCTTTTTGTTTTGGTTTTTAATCTTGACTCCAGGCTTGATCCTTCGACTCCAAAGGAGCCATGGATCATAGACATTGTCCCAACTCATTTAGAGTGGAAATGGACCGTGATCGTCACAGAAATCGTGCAATGGCTGAACAGTCTTACACTCAAACAGGTACTTGATCATCAATCTATGAGCTCATAAATGTGATAATCTGTGTCATCATTCTGTATATACGAAATCATATGCGTAGCTTTAAATTTTCACAAAGGAAAATGTTTCACATACATGATTATTTACGTAGATAATAATGTGGCAATGGCTATTCTGTATTGTGAAGTACTTCTACGGATGTTTCCCTTTCACATGAGCTAATAAAAAGTGATTCAGAATTACAGATTGTCACTATGACATCAGTCTGTATATACAAAATCATGTATTCCGGATGTTACCCTTACCATATTAGTTTTTTTCCCTTTTTTCCTGGGTGACTTCTGTTGCTCATGATGTTTGCCTGTCAGGTAGGGCAGCTGTCCCAGAAAATGGGCCTTTTCCCATGAATAATGTGCCAAGAGGAGGATACCACAGAACTACACACTGGGGGTATCGTTCAAGTTCGAGCATGCTAGTACCAGATATACAACGATCCTTTCCATGCCCTTCTTATGATCTCTTCCCACATTCCTCTGCCGCTGCAAATGAATATCATTCCCCGCAAAACAATTCCATCATTTCACATCCTAATCATTATCATAGGCACAATATTAACACCACCCCACATGGCCCGCAAGATTCTGTAACCAGAAGCAGGGGGGCATTAAAAAGGAAAGGTCCAGAGACTTCGGTAACTTATGACATGGGTAGCTCTAGCAGCGGATTCTGTGAAACAGATTCCTCTCGCTCATTTATGTTATCGCATAGAAAACCGAGTTCTGGTGTCTACTATGGTCATGGCGAGAAACCATATTGTGGAAATGCCTCTGCTGGTGAAGATTCATCAAGGAATGTTAGAAGACGGTCAACACTTGACTTGGAAGATAATCCAATGCAAAATCATGCATCTCACTACCCTTCTCACCATCACTATGCACCGAACCATCCACCTAATTATTATGGGTCAGTGAGCATTAGCAATATGAATGGTGGTGGGACCAGTCAAAATTGGAACGGTGGTACCATGCCGCATGCTTCTCATGGTGGGGATCAAACGGCTGGTATGTATGAGCTAAATTAGGCCTTTATTTTGATATAGCTTGCAGAGTTGCGATCTTCATAGTTCATAGTCCCAAATGTTATTTTCTATTTTATTTTATTTATTTATTTATTTATTTCAATCATTTAATATTGAGAGTGTGATTGTCCCAGTGCTATATATAATTGGCTGTATCTAGCTGTGTTATAAAACAATAGGACACTTTGTGCCAGCTGTCAGTCAGTTCAATGTTTGGCTACAATCCAAAATATGCAACAAGTCGCTTTCTATCTTATTCTATTTTAATTCATACCTTGGATGTAACTAATAATCTTATTTATAATAAGTTAATTAACAGTATTATATATCATTTTCAGCTCTATTTTCTTAAATATATAACAGTATAAAAATATATATATATCGTTTTCTGCTTTATTTGCTTACTTCTATTATATCCGCCATAGATGATGACCACTTAAATTACTGGGCATGTACAAATTGAATTGCTAAGAACCGGTTTTGGATTTTTTTTTCTTGAAGCTTGTAATCCGATATATTTGATAAATTATAAAATTATTTTTAATAATTTGTTTCTATTTTTATTTTTGTAAGAATATTTTTAAAAACAACTTTGAGAATTTTTCAAAAGGTATTTCTATTTTTTCTATCAGATGTTCAAATTAACATCAATTACATACATTTCCCAAAATAAAAAGAACCACATCATTTTTACAAAAAAAAAACTTTACAAAATATTACTACCCAATTTTTAAAATTTTATTTATCAAACACTAAGGCTATACTAGCTTTTAGAATAAATTTTTAATAATTATTTTAAAAATAGATTACCAAAACACGAAGATTCCCAAATTAGGCCTAAATTATTTTGTTTGCTTTCTTGAATGTTCGATAAATGATAAAAATGCTCGTTGATTAAACTGCTCATTGAATTGTCTTCGCCACGTAAGTCTTTCTCTCTTTTTCTTTTTTCCTTTTTTTGTTTGTTAGAAAATGCACCCGTCATTTTACTTAAATCCAATAATTGAATGTATCGCCATCAAATAACTAACCAATTATGATGAAATTTTCATCTTTGATTAATCTATGAAACATTTATTGTTCCTCCAATTTAGATAAACTTCAACGGTTTATCTGATAAACCCCCCACTCAGCATTTTATATTGCACCCTAATCTTTGCATTAAGTGGGCCAATTTATTTACAATAACAAAAGATTATATAATTCCATGAAAATTCAAACTTAGACGCATCCATTAAAATCGATACTTAGCCGTATTAAGTAATCATTTCTGGACCGACCCAAAGGAGAAGAGGCCATCCACGCCCCCAAATTTATATTTAATATTTTATTATTATTATCAGTGTCGTTTAAATTCTTAACTTAAATTTTTATAAATCAGGGTAACATACGCTTTCATTGCAATTTGTAGGTTATGAGTTAATCAATTGGAAATAGAGAGAGTGTTTGTGAGACTCACCTAAATGGACTTTTAAAAACTTTTGGGCTGAAAAGTTGATATTTGAATTTTTTTTTTTATGTTTGGCGGAATTTTTTAAAAATCCATATATGAGATGAGCTTCTAAATAAGTCTCTTTTAGGTACTTTTTGGAATGAATTAAAAAATGACTTCAAGGGAAGTCCAAAGACCTTTTAATAAATTTTATAGTTCTTCCTTTTTTATCCCTATTATTTATATCAAACTACCATCTCTTTTGTAAATCAGAAGCTGCCTAGGGTTTTACGAGCTGGAGAAGAAGGTAATGCTCTCGGGATCGTTTGGAGATTTGAAGCAGTTTTTGGGTGATTGAAGGGCGTTCGAACAGACAACCGTTTGCTACGTCGGTGGATCTAGTCAAGTATCGAAGCTTTGGAAGTAATTTCTTATGGTACGAAGACGTTTCAAGGTCATGTATCCCATAATTCTACGAAGCCTTCAAGTATGAAACATTGCTTTCTGGCCCAATTCCATTAGCAAGTTTGAGTTTTATTAAACCATAGGAATTTTGGATAATTCAACCGTACAAAATATGGTTTTCCCTCTGTAAGATAATGTTGTATTTTTGTTATTGTTCTGGCAATTCCGTAGTATATCATTTGATGTGGCTGTTTCTTCATGTTTAAAATTTTTTATTTTTCCTTGGATCGTTTATCATTGGTTGCTTAAATTCAAATAGTCAAGTGTACTAAAAAATATTATGTATTAAAAGATTTGAAATGAAATATGTTAGCATTGATTACTATAATTTGATTTAGGGGTGTACATCGGACGATGGAATCATGTGATCTCTTCAAGCTATTTTGGTTCAATTTATGAAGAGATTTGTCCAATTCAGTAATAATGCTAATAGAACTTATATAAGAGACTGAATGAGAGTTATAATTTGGTGTATTTTTCCTTCTTCCCCACAACAGGCTGTAGAAATATAAGAATTTGCATCAGTAAGTTTCTTTTTTCTTTTTTCGAGTTTATTTGTCTATGGCTTTTAAGGCAAACCTTTTGTTATATATGGCAAATAACTTGAATGCTGGCATGGCTTCAAATCAGTTAAGTCAAATACTACCAAAGCCAAAAGCTATTTGGAACAATGAGTTACATGAAACTTTTATAAAATTATGTTATGACCGAATGAAAAAGGGTATAAGCAAGAAGCTTTTTTCACCAAAGACAGTTGGAAATACATCATTTCGGAGTATAATAAAAGGATTGGAAAAGACTATGAGAAGAAGCAAAAGAAAAATTATTGGGATAATACGAAGGCATGGAACATATGGCATAAGCTTAAAGATTACGAGACTGGACTTGCATGAGCTGCAAGAAAAATACTGTCATTGCTAGTGATGACTGGTGGAAGGATTACGTGCATGTATATATAATTAACAAAGAGTCAATGCAATTCTAAATATGTAGCATTTTATGCTTCCACATCTCTTATATTTTTTTTTTCTTTTTGTAACATTATCCGGAATCTAGTAAATTTCAGTACAAAAGGATTGACTATGCAAATGAGTTGACTGACTTATTTCTAAAAGGGACAACTGGAAAAATTTCATGGGCACCCTTACAAGGAATATTACCAGATGATATTGCAGGACCATGTCAAGATGTAGGAAATCTTGAGAAAGAAAGGATAGTAAATTTGGAATCCAATGGTAAAATGCTAAATGAAGAAGAGCCAAGGACAGTTGACCTAAATGATGATAACAATAATTTAGGGGACACCACTGGTTTACGTCGACATAAGAGAAAAACGGATATAATTCCTCCACTAGAGCCTCACAAAAAAAGCTTTTTCTATTGTAACCATGAATAAGCAACTAGATCGCATTTGTGATGTTGTTGAAAAAATGGTTAATAAGTCCAATGGTACCAAAGCAGATATGGAAACATGCATTGCAATATTAAACCAAATGGAAGTGGTACCCAGGGGAAGTGAACTTTACATATTGGCTTGCGATTTATTCTTAAATAAGGAACAACGAGCGTTGTTTGTAGAATTAGAAGATCCAAAACATCTACAATGGCTACCAAAGGCACAGAGAGATCAAATAAATGTTAACTGAGATAGAAATTTCTAGTTATTTAACTTATTTGTTTTAGGCTTTCAGTTAAAATTTTAGCCTGGTTTTTTATTTTAATTTTATTCTGAATTTTTAGTAAGAACATGAATTTTGTTATGCATATTTTTTGTGCTGCTTTTATTTTGATGCAACAATATTACTTTTATTATTTTATATCATTCTATTATTAGTCTTTTATTTGCATGAATATAGTTGGTAATTATAGTACTTGTTATTGCAGAATTTACATGGGTTTAGTAGAAGAATTTTATTCAGATGAAGAATCTAAAGAGATGGTCACTATTACCTTGGTTGTTTTTGCTTGTAATATTGTAGTCGATTATTATCCGAAACATATGGTAAATAGCCTTGCAGGACTTCAAGTTATAGAGGGCATCAACATGTTATAGAAATATTAGGAGGACATACTATTATTTGTCATGAGTTATTTCGGGTGGAAAAACATGTGTTTCTTCGACTTGTGAAACAATTGAAAGATAGAAATCTATTAATGGATAGTTGTGTAACAGTAGAAGAACAATTAGCTATATTTCTTATGACCATTAGCTGTTTTTTCCATGTCAATTATTATTCCTCCCCCATTTGATCAAGTGCTGAGACATATTTGTGGCAATCCTAGGTTTTGCCTCATTTCAAGGTAACAAAACTACATTATTTGACAATTTTATTTTTTATTTGTAGACATATAATCACTAGATTACAATCTTATTTTTTTCCCTTTTCTTTTTACTCATTATAGAGTTGTATTGATGTAATTGATAGGATGCATGTCGATGCAATTGTCCCAATAAGTGAGTAACTAGCATATAGAGGGAGAAAAGACAAATGCACACAAAATATGATGGGTGCTTATTCCTTCGACATGTTATTTATCTTTGTTTGGACAGGGTGGGAAGGATCAGCGCATGACCCTCATATTTTCACTGAAGCTATCAGTCATCCAACTTTAAACTTTCCAAAACCTAATAATGGTTTGTATCAAATTATTTTCACTGCACAAAACTTTTTATTTTTATATATATTTCTTTTTTATAAGTAAATACTATCTCGTTGATGCTGGGTATCCTAATATGCTAGGATTTTTAGCTCCATATAAAAATACACATTAACATCTACAAAGTTTTCAAACAGGTAGTCAAGTAAATGGAGTTAAGGAACTATTCAATCGTGCACATTCATCATTAAGAAATGCTATAGAGCATTGTCTTGGTGTTTGGAAAGCTCGATTTCCAATTTTAAAGTGTACGACTCCCAACCCATTCGAAACACAAAGATTAATTGTTGTGGCTTCTATGGTAATACACAATTTTGTAAGGTAAGAAGTCATTGCTGATGCTGAATTCAGACGCTGTGATTCAAATGAAGAGTATGTAAACGCTGATAAAGTAGAAAATAATGATGACTTGGTTAACCCCAACGGAACATAAGACGAGCAACTTGATGAAATGGGACTCGTACGAAATGCAATCGCCAATTCAATATTAATTTCTAGAGGAAATTGATCAAATTCTATTTTTTAAATATCTTGTTGCATTTGTTAGTTCATTAACTTTGAACTGAATAATTTGTATTTATACTCTAGAAACTTTGAATTAACATCTTTTCATAATTTTATCTTGATCGTGATGTGTTAGCTCATGAAGTGTTTTTATATTGTTTGTAGCATTAATTTTTTTTTTTTAGTTGCAGTATAGTTTTTTCTTTCAAATGATGGGTTTAGATGAGGGCATTATTGATATTTAAAAGTTAACTACCACTTGTGAGCCAAACATATGTGCATGACTTTTAAATTTAAAAGCACCTTCAGAATAATGTTCACCAAACATCATTTTTTGTTTAATGTGCTTTTTACAAAGTCACTTCCACAAAGTCCATATAACTGAATGGACTTCTAGATGTAAAGTGATGTGCCAAACGCACACGATATCACTATGGTGAAAATGAAAGCTATTTTTACTATTACATATTTGTTTATTTACTTCGATATTTTTATGATTTGAACTCATTATTCGAGTCGCATACGCATCGCGTTTGCTTCGGTGGCTAGTATTAATAAAATTCAAAAAGTATGACATATAAATTAGCAAAGTTTCCCCAATAATTTTTTTTTTTTTTTTTGGATAATTATGAGGGATAATTGTATTGATGAGTTTAGTTTTGCAATGAACATCAGAAATTATAAATTAGAAATATTTGTTAAACATCTCAAAGTAGAAGTGCCCTTATTATTTATTGTCTAGGGAAGTACAATGTTATTACAGAGATTTTCATATCCTAAGATATTCAAATTTGACGAAATTTCCCTACATAAACAGATTTATGACATGAATGTGGATATATATATACATATAGATATATATATATATATATATATATAATTCTATTCTAAAATATTTTTACAAAAACACCTTTTGATGAGTTATAAAGTCACATTAATTTCACTTACCTAAAAATCAGAAAAATATAACAAGTAACTTATTAAATTGAAGGTTACTAAGGCTCTGACTATCTTACTCTACTAATAAAATATCATAAATAAATATCAAAATTATATTTTGATGTTCAAACCATTTTCAACTAAAGATGAAAGGCCAATATGTAATTTGTGTATATATATGTATTTTTTTAAATCTCTTAAAAATAATAGGTGGTTGTTACCCCAATGTTTTAAAATTAAAACATATTATTTTCTTATGATAACAAATTTATGAAAATTATACATTTCATATGTTATTATGTTTCTAACATTTTTTTAAGTGTATATTAGTTTTTAAACCTTTCAAATCGTATTAAAGACAAGTGTGAGAAGGATTCACAACGTTACAACTCAAGGCAAATTAAATTGAAGATATGCTGAAGTGCCCGATAGTTGAACCATTGGACAGAGTCCTTTTTCTAGCCAAAAAGACGTCTGGCAATCTGTTCGACGGTTGCTCGTCAGCATACAAATGGTCGGACATACCGACTCAAGAAGAGTCAGACAGTCCAGACAACTTTTCAAAAGTTACGACTTGTGACGGCTAGTTGTTTTTATGCTATAGCAGACCTAAGCACGCCATTGTCTCATCTTGTTTAGATATATATTTCATCTACTCTTCATTGAAAATTAGAGAAGATCACATTCATTTTGAGAAGCCAAAAAGTAAAAGCAATTTAAAAGCAAAAAACTCTCAAAGTTCTCTTTCAAGCTCTTATCTTATATAAACTTATTTTCATATTGTAAAGGGAAAATTGAGTGAGTTTCAATCATTATAATCTTCATTGTATTTCTCGGAAGTGTTTTATAAACTTCTGATTTCTTTTCTTGAGTGCATTTTGGGTAATTTGAGAGTAATTGTGCTTAGATTGTGAGTACAAGTTCGAACTAGGAACTCGGGTAGCTCAAGGGTTTAGGATCCAGAAAACTAACTGGTCATTTAGGGTGTAAACGTTTATATTTCATACTAAAAGTAACTCAAGACGTACAACCTTGAAGAGCGGATGTAGGAATCCTACCGATTCATTGCTGAGAAAGATTATTGCCGAACCACTATATATCGCGATATCGTATTTCTTTCGCGCACTTTATTTTTCAGTACGTTTTTTTTATTATTATCACTTATTCATAATCATATCACAACACACTTTCAAAAAAAAAAGTTTCTACTCGATAATTTTTAAAGAAAATCAATTCAACCCCCTTTTGGTTTGTCATTTAGTTCAACACTTGTAATAGTTTATTTACAAATTCGTATTTTATGAGCGTATATGGGGAAAAAATATTAATCATGAAGATGTGACTGCCACAAATTTATCATAAAAAAATATATAAAAATTAAAATTTGACACTGTGACAACTATTTTCCAAATCGGCAAAAAGCATGTTAGATATATTTTTTAGTTTTTATGTTCTTTGTATAATTAATTACAATTATATTTTCTAATTAGCTTATTCATTGTATACCATAATTTGAAATATTCAAAAGGATTTTACGACAATAATAATAAAATAATCGAGATGATTATTATATATATATATTTATATATATATATATATATATATATTTTATAATAAGGATGAGAGTTACAAGTTGAAATATAAAAAATAAATTAATTATTTTTTATTCTAAAAATAAAAAAATTTAAATTAAAACTATATTGAAAAAGATATCACGCACAATGCACATGTGATTTTTATAGTACGAAGGTGAAGAATTACCGAAAGTTTAATTGTAGAAAGGAATACGAAGGAAGTGGAAAAGAATACGAAGGAAGTATTTTTTTAACAATGCATGAAAAGGTAACTTATGAAATACGGAATTATTTTATTTTATTTATGCGTAATTACCTTTATGGGTTAATTACACTCCCCATGAGGTTTCTGATTATTTCCGATCACCCCCTAAAGTTTCCGAAATTACACTTTGCCCCTGTCATAAGCCAATTTTTATTTTCATGTACAAGGACCATATTACCCTCACTATATTTTCTTATTTTATAATTTAGAACCTAATATTTGATTATATTGAAGAAGTATCATCATATTTTTAAAAAAGTGTATTGTTTTTATAAACAATATTTTTAAAAAAATTATGATAATTTTGAACAATTTATGACAAAAAATCAGATTTTCACTTTACCCCAAAATAGTTGGGAGTAAAGTACAATGAATATAAAACCGCATTGGGGATAATGTAATTTCATAAACCTGTTGGGCCTTTTGAAATTATCAAAAATCTCATAGGGACAAAGTGTAATTTACCCTTGCGTTATTGATCACTATATTTTTCAACCAAAGTTCTATCTTCTTGAGAAGAGGGGGTCTGACGGGTGCTAGGTAGATACTATTCATTAAATTTGAGTAATTTATTTTTAAATATATAATTAAAATTAAAAAAAAATAACTCTCATAAAATTTTCAACCACCAATTACAAAATAAATGACTGAGATATAACGAGCATAGCAGACCCCGGGTCCATTATTTTAACTGAAACGGTAGCAATATGTAACATTAAAGGCTGAATGATAGCAATAGTTCCCATAGTTTGTTTGAGAATTCAATTTGGTCTGTAGTTTTGATTACAACACTATTGGTCCCTATATTTTGAATAAGATGCAACAGTAGTCCCTAATTTAGGAAAGATGTTATAAGTGTGCCTGATAATGCTGTGAATTTTCATATTAATTGTATAACTTTTATAGTATGAATATAAAATATTAAATTTATAATGAAATGTGTTATTTTAAAAATTTTTGTCCTTTACGTATCTCCTATGAAAGAAAAGATTTGTCAAAAAAGTAACGGCTGATAAATTAGGGACCACCATTGTATCTTATTCAAACTATAGGGACCAATACTGTTGCAATCAAAAGGGGACCAAATTGAATTTTTGCTCAAAAGATGGGGACTATTTCTGTCATTCACCCAACTTAGAATGAGTCACGTACTTTAGTTTAATTCTAAAAATAAAATTCAAAGTTGAACATTGAATAAATGTCAATAATGGAATTACTTACACCTAAATAAGCTATACGTGGACCAATAGATATACTTCCATCATTTGACTCATTTTATGTTGATGTCTCCAGCAAAAGAGGAATTACGATTATCCATGTAAAAGATTCTTTTATTTTAATGTAAGAGAAGAGTATTCTTTTAATAGTCTGCGTATACATCGAAATAAGTTTGGTTGCTATATTCAACAATTCAGTGTTATTATTATTATTTTTTTTTTTGCAATTAACCTTATTTTTATTTTTATTTTTAATTTATCTATAGTCTATCTTTAATGGAGAGACCAAGCACAAATTTGAAGTTTCGATTGCTAATTTCTTTTTAACGGAAAAAAACCACTAGTAAAAAATTGATATGCTTGGCTATGAACTATTATTTATGTGATATTTTACTATATCTAATGCAAGTATGGAATCCAATCAATAAATAAAAATACTATACACTATGCAAGCATGACCCACTATCTTAATTTATAACTCATAGATTTATGTATAAATTGAGAAAGAGAAAAAAAATGCTCAGAGATATAGAAAAGACACATTAACAAAGCGCAGAAAGAGCAAAGAAAAGAGATAAAAAGAAGAGAAAATAAGAATGGAAATGAATCCAGTTTGGTCCAAATTCTCAGCTTTATTTTATATATTGTAATATGTTGTAATTCCTCTCTTTATATAAATAAAAAGTATACATCGGTATTAATCCCATCAACTAGGCCCAAGTTAAATTTGTTTTAACTTGAGGCTGAATTACATAATTCTTAATTTCATATTTTACTTTTCTGCAGATTAGTTTATTTGTCTTCTTACATGATTCATAATAAGTTATCAGCACGAGTCTATCGAAAAATATTGTTAAACTCTGCAGAAAATTTTATCAATTTGTCGAGATATATATCTTGAATTTTGAATAAAAATAGTCATGAACATGACTTTAAATTCTCAAGAGTAGTTGGGGCCATACTAAAGAACTCTTCCATTTGAAGATTGCAAGGATAGTTATAAAGAAAAATAGTTGCGGACTCCACGTGATGTGAACATTAAAATTTATCTATTTTTAGTTTGATAATATTTGTCATAACTCTACTTCATTTTGAAGTGTTGTTAAAAGAAGCATGTTGAACCCTTTCAAATACAGTGACACACAAAAGGAAGTATCTTTTTTCTAATGGACTTGTCAAAATCTATATGTTTACAAACTGACAAATATTAGTTACCATATATTTTTCAGTGTATTACTGTAAAGCATGGCCACCTAATTATATCTTTTAATTTGGGTGCTATAGCAGTTGAAAAAAATGAATGAGTGACCTTTGTGCGAAGATGGGCGATGGAAAATTAAAATATGGATGGTATATACCCCTGTGATATTTTATTTTTTATTAACTCCTGGTGGTACAAAGTTACAGACACACAGGAACGAAATTAATTTCTCAACAAGTTTTGGCCATGGTTGAAGGGGAAAAAAAAAAGATCAAGCTTTAAGTGAGACAGAAAAGAAAAGTATCTAGTCATATTACAGTGGACTGACTTTCATGTATATGAATAATTAAATCCAATAAGGGAACTAGTTTTATTATTATCATTGAGATTAAATTAATATTTATTTGAGATAATTTTATTTTCAAGTTAAAAATAAGGACGTGTTTGAGCAAGTTCAGTATGGCCGATTCGACTGCAAAATATTTATTAACATACCCATATGACTTAAAAAGTGAATAATCAAAACTTCTGGCATACTAATGGTAATAAATAATTATGTTTATAAGTATAACCATTTATATATTGAGATTTAATTTATGGCTGCTACCGAGAGAAAATGAATTTATTTATGATAATTACCACTTTCGTATAATTGGCACTGGAAATAAATATGATGACTCTTAAAGACCTCTCCAACCAGTTTTGCTACATTTCTTGGTGTGAATGGTACAAGGTGAATGGTTTGTAGATGGTGGCATGATAGTAGGTACAGACCCTTAGCCTAATTATGACCTTGGTTTGGCATATTAGAACTGCCCTCTATATATGAGTTTGAGTTAATATTGAGGGAGAGGTAGAATCATTCGCCCCTTTAAAGTTAATTGATTATGTCGTTATTATGGAGCGAAAGTAACTTGGAAGTGTAATTATAAGATGCTCAAATTTTAGTGTTCTATATTATTCCTCGGTTTTTGGAAAAAGCAGGAATAACTGAACAAATTAAAGAAATGGCTTAATTGTACCATCCCGGAATTTATATCGCATCCCGAGCACATTACTCACACAACATTGCCTATAATGAAAAACAAATTTCTCAAATCAATTTTATTTTCTCAACATCTCATAAAATACCTACTCCGGCTAAAACAGTTTGCCCATTTTATTTGAAAACACCAAAATTTCAAAACAAATATTTTCTTAATTCGATGACCTATAATTTTTGAAATAAACGAAACATTATTCTTGAGATGCTAAAATGAAATAGAACTACAACCCACAGACCGGAGTGAGCTCCACCAACTCTAGTCCTGGATATGTGCTCCAACCGTTCTCGCCCCTGCTTGGGATAATAAAATAAACACAAACAGGCAGCTAGTTTTACAATGCTTGCGAGTAGAATAACAAGAAGATATATGCATATGAATATGAACAATTAAAGCACAATAACACATATCTCAAAACAACTATTCGAGAAAGAAATAAAGAATGGAAGTACTCATATAATAACACCACAATTATTTTCTTTTACAATACTCGGTTCTCATTTTTGTACACTTTAACACCACATTTTAACGCACACACTCCACAGGTTGTGTTTCTCCCGAAATTTTACGTGTAAAGATTTGAAGGTCCAGTTCTCACACCCTAAATATATACCTTCTCCATTTAGAAGGTTAGTCCCCGCAACCCTCTAAACGTAGACTTCAATTTATTTGCTCAATTCAAATGTTTTCGTTATGTTTTATTCTTTCAAATACAACTCAATTCAAAATTTCCGATTTTTACTATTTATACTAGCATACAAATTTTCTACCACACAACAAGACACAAAAAATACCTAATCACAACTCATGACTATAATCACACAAAGACTCGTGGTTCTAATTACAAATACAATAAATTCTAACCGCACCTTTAATTGTGCGTAGAAGATTCCTCAAAAGAAGACACCGAAGCAACCCTAAAATTTCCCCTCTCCGAGCACCGATAGAAATGAATCACCTATGCAGAACACATGTATATTTCACTCTTAATTGTCTAATTAAACATTATCATATTAATTTACACAACTAGGGTTTGTTAGAGATTAAAGAGATATGGAATGGATTCATGAGAAATTTACCTCAACATGACGACAATTACGAGTAGAATTCAATTCCGCGCTTGGATCGTCAAACGGAATGATCAATCGCCAATAATTGAGGTTTTCTTGGCTCAAGATCCTCCTTTTCGTCCTTTTTCGCCTATTAGTTCGAGAATATGTGATAAAAGATGTGTTTAGTTCGCCCCACACATAAAAATATAACATTCTAAACTTTAACAATTCGATTGATCGAACCAATACTTGGATCGATCAAACTTCTTTCAACAGTTTGATCGATCCAACTATTACTTGGATCAATCAAACTCACTGATCAAATCGAACTGTTTCCACTTCGAATTAGCTTTTGGTCAAAACATGAAAGTTTTAGATAATTGAAATAACTTTCCATCGGTATTATATAGACCCAAATCGGACTTACGATTTATGAGTTATGCCCAAAATACAAAACTGTTATTCATAAAATATTATTTAGAAAAGGTTACTTAATGTCGTTTGAAATTCGAAACTCATCAAGCATCTCCTCAACACTTGTTATATTGTTAAACATATTGTTTCAAGTAAGTAACCCTTAAATTTTAAAATAGGGCCTTACAACTCTTCCCCTGAGAAAGAAAACTTCGTCTTCGATATTTGAGTGTTCCTTAAAACAACTCCAGACCCCTAAACCAAACCCCATTACAATAACTTCCAACTATGCTTTACTCATCCTCATAACATGCTCATTAAGAACATCTACATGCAACCAATCTTTGGCAACTAATTTGTAGCATCTTCCTCCCTAGAATTTTATAATCCACAGATAATCAACCAGGAGTCATACAATATCAACACGTTATTATGGCTTAAAATTTATCTTCCACTCATCATCTAAGTATTTTAGTATTTCTTTTCTCTATAATCCAGGAATTTCGGAAAACACTGGCATCGTATACTCATTCATAACTCACACTTAGTTTTTTCTTAAAATTTCTACACCAGTAGAATATCACTTCTTAAACTATAAAGCATCTCTATATCTCAACACAAAACAATATCTTCAGGACTCATATTATTCATGTACTAACACACAATAATGGTATCCTTAATGCAATTCCAACGACAAACAATCGCCAACTATAGTACTATCTAGCATGCATATTAGACTTACAATAGCATCTAATCACATCCAACTACAAATGCCAATTTAACTCAACCAACTAGCACATACATGGACCATCTATCTTACCAACCATATGATAACATGTGATAACGCAATAATGTTTCCATATTTACCTCAACAAATATCAAACCCACTTTTGCAACAAATTAACCAAAGTCACATAATCTAGACAACATGTCCAGCCACATAGTACAACATGAACTACACCATCAACTATACATCTACTCAAGGCATACACCAATTTCGTCAATCCTTGAAATAAGCGTACTCTCTAGGTTTACAACTATTATGACAATCACCTCAATGATAGCACAAAATTCTATTGACAATATAATCTCAAATCAGTGCCTGTATGACATCATATCCATAAAACACAACATCTCACTTACGAGGATCCCACCAAATTCCCTTTTATACTCAACCAGGAGTATACATACATACATATATATAGATATCACTACAATTTCATCATCCAATCATCCAACGTATCACAATTCTAACCTTGGGTAAAAGATCATAAAATTTACTAGTCATGAATCCCTAAACAAATCCTATTAGGACAAGTTCATATGTTAAATCTAACCAATAATATTTAAAAGTATAGATTTAATCTCTCCACTATGACAAAGCCACCCACGACATCTACTCGAGAATCTTGATAACTATGACAATTAATTAATGACTCCTTAATACATTTGCTTCCAAAATAAGATCAACTTAGGTGTAGACTTTAACACATTCATTTATGTTTCGACTTGACACCCAATACTCAAAATTTCCTCATTATTGTGTGTTCTAACTATAATAAATGTCTCCCAACAAATAAGTTCATGCTACCTTAACTATATCACTATGGTGTTCGACAATTAGCCATGACCTCTCAACACACATGATCTAACAAATTCAACTAGGGAAATCTCTTTGGATTCGAATCATATCCATAATATACTAAGTTCTTTTGTTCAGATTCCCACTCAGCATCATCCTCTACCTCTTGTCTTCCATAATCTTTCACATATCTATAAGGTATTTGTCACACGTTTACATCCATCACCTTTACAACAATCCACACTATGTACTAGTACTATGTGTTTTGTACTAAAATATACTACCAAACACCAGGACCTCATAAGGTTAAATAACTCTATCTTTAAACTACACAACTTCTCCAAACTAGTCTCACACTACTCACACTAACAACTCCTACTCGATATACTCAATGTTATAAATCTTTTTTTTTTTTTTTATCTTCATAATGCTAATTCCACATATATATCAATCTCTCCATCTTACGTAAACATCTCTGTAATTTCAGTACTTTTCATCACCTCTCCATACTTTATTACATTCACTAACTCCTCGGTTTTCACACGTTTTGGTAGTTCTCATTCCAAATAACTCTTATGGTTTAACATCTAACCAAACATCTCCATAATACTCACACAACATGTAGGCCTATGACTTTTACTAGATCTTCACCTACATCAAAACTCACCATCCAACTTATCATACTTTACAATTCTGTCTCTTGGTTACTCAGGTCTTTCTTCATAAATATCTCTTAATGTTCTACATGCTCAATGCATCCTTGTTACTGCCCAACACTTCCTACTTGTCTTTATAATTTTCATCACTAGTTAACTTGTTAATCCGAATACGTCTCATTCAAGTTGTACACTCCAACAGATGCTTAATGTAACCCACCGATCATCATAAACTTTTTGGAAGATACAAATTCGTCCCATGTTCCAACTTATTCATGTTCTCCTAACAGACCTAAGCTTTAATATCCAAACCCACCTCTTAACCCCATCAACACAACTTTGTTCTTATTACAATAACGCCAATCGGAAACGATATATGTCTACTTCCTTACCTTCTTTTTAGCTTAATGTCATTAGTCATCTTTTGCCTCATGTTAACATATTTAACTATTCCACATAATTCTACTCGCAATAGCCAATAAGTTCAAATACCTGCCTTTCCTCTCCTCTAGTAAAATATACTCCCACCGCAATCATTACTTCTTAATACACATATAAATCTCGCATATCACTCTTACCCCGCCCACTAACAAAACCCCTAACAGTACCAACCAAAATAAACTTAAGATTTTATAGAAACGTCACGCCTACTGCATCCACTGTCAATATTTTCGACCCCCACCATGACCACTGCATCCTATATGTACCATAATCTAAACTCAACAAGTCACTCAAACTATCAAATCCCACAACCTCAAACTTCATCTCTTCTACATCCTGGCTGTTGAAGCGTCTACTAACCGTGTTACTCTATTCACATCTCACTAGTCAAAATGAAATGACTCCCAACAGGGTCTGCTATGTTTAACATTGTCTTTGAATTTTCAACAATTCTCAATCCTACTATATTTTCCACTCATTTCTCATCATCTCAACCACATAACTCAACATAATCCATATTTCTCAAACTTTTAGTTTAAGTGTCTCTACAACTATACATAATGGTCTAATGAAATTTGTGTCTCTAATGACTTTTACATTAAACACTAGTTTTATCATACTAATATCTTACCACACTAATACGCCCCGAACCAAACACTTCACCAACTCTACATAGTATTCTCGACCATCAAATTCTAATTCATTTTTTTCAATTCTCATCTTGGTTCACCTGCTCCACTCGCATGACTCAAATGACTAATTTACTATACGACAAAATGGTTGGGTCAATATTCAAAGATCGCACACATTCTGACCAACAACTAATTGGTTCCTACCTACTCATAGGATTTCTAAAACTCTAGCACTCTTCCTAATATAACTCATAGCCTAGCAACTTTTTAAATATTCTTTATACAAATTCATAACTTACCCTTGTCACTATGTCTTATGTTCAGTAAATTATTTATCCTGTAATGTACTTTTCTCATAATCTATATCTTATACATCAAATACTACTACTATATTGCTCTTCGATATTGTCATATTCTTCCTCATGGATGAAGTGAAAACCTTCTCGCTATACTCGTATAATACATCCTCATTGATATCTCAAACTCTAAAAACGACATATCCCAAACCGCTAATTTCTCTTCAATACTCAATACTCTATGCTCAATGCTTCTGCGTCCATTAAAGCACCTTCTGGACACGCAGTACATGAAACAATATCCCCACACTTACTGTGACTACTTTAGCAACTATTTGTATCACACCAAACTCAATTACATCTTATTACTATGATATCAAGTCATAGTAGACAACCAAAATCAATCACATGTTTGCATTGTAGTTAAGTGTAAAAGAACTTCGAGAAGAAAATCACAGTGATTTGTCGTCCAACTTTGTCCACAGGTAAGGCTATATATTGGACAGGAAAGGCATCCCTTACCTATCCGACACAGACTTAAATGTTGACCTTTGCCGTAGACAAACAATAGGTTTTATATGTGAAAATATTTCTCCGAAAATTGCAACTCATGAATTGAAGTATACAAAGTACACAAGCACATAAGGCATCCAATTTTCTAGATGATTGAGATTTAAAAGTTACATATTTAGGGTATTAAAATAGTGCATTTATATTTTTAAAGTGTAATTAATGCATGATATATGAAGAATTATGATATTACAAGAATTATTGTGTGTTTCAGGTAAAAGTGAAGAAAATGCATGGTTTTAGGTCCAGATTGGATTAAAAATTGATGAAACGAATTTTTTATATACTGTTGACAAGGGTATGAAGACAATCTGGTGATTATATGAATTTATTTTCAT
>MKEJ01055406.1:0-22764 GCA_001753735.1 Embelia ribes
AAGGGGGGTCAACTGCCCCCCCTTGACTGTATATAGCTCCGCCCCTGGTCTCTACATGTAAAGTTCGATGGATATCTCTCATCTGGTCCATACTCTATTCATTCATTCCACAGTGCTAATCATTTGAGTATATATTTTGGATACCAGTTCTTCCTCGTTGAATCTATCAAAGCACAATATATTTTCAAATTTATGAGATCCATAACATTCTTTAATTTATAAATTTACCCTTTTAAGAGAAGGAAGTATCATGCATATTACTACGTTTTCTTGCAATTAGAATTTAGGTTCATGATTATTTTACATAATGGTACCTTACTGCATGCTATACCAAGACCCCGTAAAGGTCGGTACCCATTTTGTCATCTATGCTATCCAAATAATTTATCCCACTTTTTTCCTATATTTCTCTTAATTTCATAATCATTTTTAACATACCAAGATGCCAAATAAATCCTACCAAAATTCTTCCAACTCACGACTTTGTATCATAATGCTTAAAGGTCGTCAAAACTTAATATGAGGTATATAAACGTCTCTATTTTACATATATCATCAATGTTAAAGCAATAAGTTTCACATGTACATTAATAATTTACTATAATTTGTAGTAAAATACGATAACATGTCAATATAACCGAAATCTCAAAGTATGATAAGTTTACTTAGAAAATATCATAACCGTACATTAATTTCTTCGAAGGAAAGAAATTAAAAGGCCGCTAGGCTTGCATGCACGACTACACTTAAGGCGTATTCTCCAATTTTTCAAGATTTTTATGGTCAAAAATTGATAAAAATTGAAAATAAAATATATGCAGTTGAGAACTTTAGTTGTTTGTCAGATATGTCGACTGATAAGGCCTAATAGTCGACAAATTTGCTCCGTCTCAAAAATTTTTAGAGGAATGCCAAACTATACCTTTTTATTCCAATATACACATCAAGTCTTCCGCTCTTCTGGGCTCATTTCTCTGTCCTCTAGGTCCCCCTTGTCAAAAGCATGATACGTGTGGGAGAAACCATAGTTACCAGAAATGCCAATTTCGGTACCAAGACGAAAAGCCAAAATTTTTGTAAGGAAAATGTGTACAAAATATCTCGAAAACACATAGAAAATCCTTAGAAATACATAGGAAGCATCTTGAAAACGCGAATGATACACATAGGAAACGTATGGGAAACAATTAGGAAATATTACAAATGATTTTAGGAAACTTATAGGCAATTTGACAAGTATATATTCATACAAAATTAAATAAAAATCAATAAAAATATAGAAAATATAGTATTTTTAGCACTTTTATGCTAGAGTAAAAGTTTTTTTTAGATATATTCTTTTATATTATGAGTAATATGTTTATAAAAAATATCAAATATAAGTACAGAAGTCCTAATATAACGGCTATTCATAAGTTTGAAAAATATTTTCCAATACTAGATTAAAGAATTACATATGTTTTCTATACGTTTTTCACACGTTTTATAATCGTATCCAATAAATTTTACAATTGTTACCCCATTTTCTCGTTTCCTCTATATTTTTAGAGCGCGCTTTCCGCTTCTATTTTCCGTTTTATTTACTGCTTCCGCTTCTGTTTTGGCAACTATGGGAGAAACTACGTCAAAACCGAACAATTGTTATTAAAAGCCATAATTAAGCAACCTATTCCCCTTTCATGTAAAGTTTAACTAGAAATTTCTAGGGAATATCAAGTTTACAAGAAGAGTGACTTACCTAAGTAGTGATAATATGTTCAAAAGTCACCAAAATAGGCTTCGTTAGGTTTCAAAATGGCCGAAATTTATCTAGACTTCTTGGTTTCTTCTCCCTCTCTATCTATACTTAATCGCTATTGTGAAATGTGCCATTTCAGTGGAATTTTTTTGGCTGTCAAACGTCTATATAATGGCTTCGAAAGGTGGCAAAATACATGTGCTGTATTTTGTCATGCCAGTCATCAGTCGACTGATTTGGTATATCAATCAACTGTTGTGTACTAGTCAACTATTTAGCCAAAATAGTCAGCCGTTTGGTCCTATTTTGGTCTATCAAAATTTCTAGTCCTTACATTCCCATTGTTTCAAATTTTGTTGAATAGAATTTTTAACCATGTTATTCCACATCACTCAGAACTTTACAAACCTCAATAGAGATGTCATCCGTCCGATTGTTTGTTCATCATCATTTTTCTTAATGTCTTTTGAACCTCACGTTTTCTAATCATTCCAATGAAGTTACAATTAACTTCCTTTAAATAAGCAATAATATCATCTGGATTACTCGCACTATCATTATTAAAGAGTTTGTCAAAATAATCTCTTCATCGTTATTTGATCCTTTCATCCTTTACCAAAAACTTATTATTCTTACTCTTTTTGTACCTTACACTATTCAAATAATTATTCTTCTTATCTTTCAGTCTTGCGATTATATACAACTCATTTTCTCTCTTTTTTGTATCTAATCTTTTATTGAACTTCTAATGAATTTTAAACTTTGCATCTTGAATGACATTTTTTACTTCACTTGTCATTTCTTTGCTTATCTCAAAAGTTTGATTATTGTTGTACTTTTTAAGTTTTCTATAACTCTCTTATCTTGCTTTAACTACTACTTTCAATTCTTCGGACCATCACCAAGATTTCATTTCAGGGGTGCTATTTCTCTAGACTCCCCAAGCATTTCCTTAACTACCATCTTTGCACATTGTGCTATCTTCTCGCATATTGTATTTATATCCATTTCAACCTCCCAATTAGCCACTTTAACTACATTTTCTTTAAAGATTATCATGCTCTTCAACTTCCAATACTTAATCTTAGATTATTGAACTTGGCCACCTCCATTCTGCCAGCTTTGTATAAAAACATCTATAACTAAGAGTCCATGTTGCATGACAACACTCTCTCATGAGATTATTTTACAATTTTTATCTACTTTTTCATCCCATTTCCTAACTAGAAATAAATTAATTTGGCTCACATTATCCTGCTTCTATTTGCACCAAATGTGAATCTCTATTCTTAAATCATGTGTTTACTAGTATTAAGTCATAAACTGTAACAAATCCCAAAATAACATCTCCATAATTATTTCTATCTCCAAAATCATATCTCTTATGCACACCTCCAAATTCTCTTCAATGAATAATTTCTCTGTATGAGGAATTCCTTATACCTCTTTATCTAAATCATTCTAAAATTTATTCTTATTAGTCTCATTTAGGCCTACTTAGGATGCATAAATACTAAATACATATATAATCTCCTTCCAGTTACAAGCTTAAAGCACAAAATTCTATCATTCTTTCGCCTCACTTCGTCAACATATTTTTGTAAACTCTTATAAATAATTATTTCAGGCCCATTTTTATTTTTATCCTTACTCATGTACCATAATTTATAACCCCACATCACTCTCTCTTTGACTTTTTCACCTATCGACTTAGTCTCGTGAAGGCATAAAATATTACTCTTTTTTTTGTTCATCACTTCTATAATCTCAGTTAACCGATCAGTCAAGAACCCTATGTTCTAAGATGTCGGACGAACCCTCTTCTCATGGACTAACTTCTTTATCTGCTCCAGTCTGCTTAAATGCAAAAACCCTTGTCAATTTTTTATCACACTCACGCGTTGATGTAACGCGTCATTTCAAGGAAACACCCTACCTTGCACCCTTACTAATTTAATACTATATCCAGGGTCTGATGTAATGAGTCGCAAATAAAATGCCTCAGCCCTTGCCAATTTAATACCACCCTGGATCCGATATACCACGTCGCTGAATAGGGAATGCCTAACGAAATTATCATGATTCTATTTCACATATTTCATGCAAATGTTTTTTATAACTGACCGCCAACCTATCACAATCCTCCTCTTTTATCTTGACTTGAAATATGCTATGTAACATGAAATACGTAGGTGGAATTTGGCTATATGTTTTTACACTAAAACTATGTTATAATTGCACAATACGGTGCTACCCTACAAGATCGTATTAATGACAAATTTATATTTAGCGATGGAATCATCTAGCTTACTAGATTGTTACAATGTGCTTCTTTGGTTATCCACAAAAGTTGTACTTTTTAATTAAAAACAGAAATGTGTATTTGGTGCATCAAAAAATATATATTTATTTATACTTTTAAAACATAAAAGTAAACTTGTGTGAGAATAAAAATTTTGTTATTTTCTCAGAAAAGTATACTTTTTTATCATAATTTACACAATTACCAATTATTTTTCACTATTCCCTATACAAAAAATTATATATTTTTTTAATTTCTGCCAAATATAACTATCCTATTTATAAATATTATTACTTAAAAATATATTTTTTTATTTTAATAAAAAATTATATTTTTATACTTATAAGATATAATCAAACAAGCCCAATATAGATAATAAACCCAAATATATGTGAAGACAATTTTGTTTCTCACATTAGTAAACCAGGGTTTTAAATGACAGAATTTTGATAAACGGAAGTGATTGCGATAGCTACCATAATAATTTCTGTCACTGTACAAACTTAAGAGTCATAACCACGATGACAATTCAATCTTAACCATTTTGAAATTTTGCATAAAGAAAACAGTCTTCACATTTTTCGAAGGGAAATGAAACGATACTTACCCAGATACTTTTAAAGCAGCGTGTAAAATTGTTATATGGTAAAGTATTATATAGCTGGCATGGTATTGTTTTATCATGAATTTTGATCATGAATAGGAGGATGAGATTATAGACTTGTTTTATTGCAATTTTTAAGTTAAAAAAATAACTTCCTATATACCAAGAAAAAATAGAATACATCAAACTCAAAAATTTTATTTTTTCATATTAAAATAGCAAAAAAAAAAAAACAAAAACTCAACCTTAAAGTTGAGATGCCAAGTCACACCCGGCTCTAAGAAAAAGACAAATTAGATTGAACAAGCCCTATATAAGGTCCTTTCGGTGAAACTGGGGGTCAATCTGGCAGAACTATTGATAGATTGAGCAGTATATTGCATTCGTTCATTTTCGAATTAACGATTGAGATTAAATAAAAAAAAATTATTTAAATTTTAAAAAAAAAATTCATATGTTTAATCTCAATCACTTATTCGAAAATGAACGATAACATTACACTAGACAAAATTTATCCAGAAATTCTGCCAACAGACCCCACCCTTTCTTTCGGTGGGTGAAGCGGTTAACATGGACTTGAGGAATATGATAGGGATCGATGTTGATAACACAATGCAACTAAAGATTTTTGTGGGAAGTCAAAAGGTCTATGGAGACACCACTAAGAAAAAATGAGCAGTTAATTGTTGCTTCATTTTATTTTTTTGTTGGACAAATAACGGAAATTAGAACATATAGCCTTTTTTTCTTGGGATCTAATAATACTGTCTCTTAAGTCTCACCCTCACTATCGAAGAAAGTCGAAAATGGACCGCTCTTTGACTTGGACAAAGCCAATTCTGCATGAATTTACATGTCTTAAAACTTAAACTATTAGTTGCTCTCATGAATTTACAAGTCTTAAAAATTAAACTATCAGTTGCTCTCAAATGTGCGACCAAACATGAGCATATCGGAGTCCAAGAGTGTAAGGGTGAACCATGTAGAATACTCGTGCTTTTTTCTTATTTTTGATTGGGCTGTAAAACTTACATAATTAAGGTATAAAAATCATGCATGTACAGTAGTTAATATGTAATTTATAGTAAAATATGGGTAGTATTTGGATATTACTTGATTTATTGTACATTACAAGTAAAAAGGGTAGAAATGCACTAATTTAAGCTTGAAACGAGTGAAATTTGACAAGTTGGATTTTTTTGGAACTCTTGGCAACTAAATTGAAAAATTGAAGACACTTCGAAATTGTTTGAGAAGTATCTAAAGGCTGAAGATTAAAAAAATTATTGAAGAAATCAAATAACCAAGACAAAAGCAATTCGACTAGTTGAACCTCACTTAGACCAATTGAAAAGGGTTAAAATCTAGTTATATGTTGTGCATATGCCAACTTCGGCACAACTTTAATTATGTGTTTTATTCCGGAAATATGATGTGAACTTGATCTAATGGTCTTGATTAAACCTATCACTTTGCTTGAGTCTTAAAACTCTAGCTTCATTTATTCTTTTTCATTTTTCTTTTCAAATTTTTTTTCTTTTTTTTTTCTTTTTTTTTTTTTTTGGTATTTTGTTTTTTTTTATTTTTTTTTTTTTTTGGTATTTGGAGAATTGGAGAAAGAGGGTCTGCAAAAATTGTGATAGCTCATCGGTTTTCTTCTCTGCTTTATTTTTCACGTTATGCAAGTATTCTAATTCTTTATTAATTAATAAAATTGTGTTATTCTCTTCTTTTAATTCCATTTTGATAGTAGTTAATTGAAGTATTGTATTGAATATCAGTTTATCAGCATAACTGTTTCTTTTTACTATTATTGTGAGAATTCTTTATTGATTATATCTCATGTAAGCTTTCTTTATTTTTTTTTGTCTTTGTTGAACTCTCCATGAATGACGAATCTCTTTCTTACCCTTAGATGATTAAGGTAGCTAGCCTATCCTCTAATGAATAAGTAATTAAATATAATTGTAAAATTTGACTCGGAACTAATTAATTATAAATTCTTGGATTATTTAATGTGTATAGTCGACTTAAGAATCATTTAGAATTAGTTAGTATCTGATAAACACCCCATGAAACTCTAAATTTAATTAAATCAGAATTAATTCAATAGTGAATTATAATTAATTTTGAACGGAGTTTAATGATTATGAATTATAAAGAAAGTAAAGCTATTGAAATCACCACTGAGGAGTAGGATTTTAGTTAATTGATTTAGTATTTTTATTTGTTTTTTTTTTTCGTGTTTATTGCTTTCGGAAATGAAAGAATCAAATGTTTAGGAGTAGGGTAAGTAAATAATTAACAATTGGACTGAATTCATAAAAAGGGCTTAAAATTAGTATTTCTAGATCACTACGAGTCTTTGAGTTACGTTCAACATTTGGTCTTACCGAGAAAATTACTTCTTTCCTAATAAACTTGTTAGATTTTTCCTCAGAGATATTTTGTATTAATCAACTTTAAATCATGTTTAATCTCTCGTTCACTTCTATTCTTTCATCGACTCATTTCCACGGTGTATTCCAATTTCCTAATCTATCTAATTTTCAGTTCTATAATTTTTTCAAGTGAATATTTTTAATTTCTTACACCGCCATATACACTTTCAAACACAAAAGTTTGTATGTATGAAACATATATACGATATCTATATACATATTTATCATCACCTGTTCATAAAAATTGTAGACGGACAACGTAAGTAAATTAATCTCTTTTTCAAATTCTTTTCATCATGATATTAATGAAGAGTTTTTGTTCATACACGTGTTGGAAATTGCTCATATAGGTAAGATAATATATTATGTTATTATCTAGTTCACCAAATTCGTGATTCTGTACCCACGCTTTCACTCTGAAAATGCTAATCGTCGAATTCGGGGTGAATTCGTGTAAAATTCGTGCTCCCATTTGGAGCAATCTGAGAATTCATATAAAATGGGGATGAATTTGCAATTTGATAGAAAATTTCAAGGTCATCCACATTTATATGTTGCACGGGCGGGGCTCCAATGCCTTACTACAGCTCCAGTTGTCTTTCTATTGCTTATTATTATTGTTGTTGTTGTATATTACTAATTTTAAATTATTCATTTATTAATATTATATTTATGAGTAGCAATATTTATAAAATAAAATGCTATTATAATTGTCCAATACATTTATATATGTGAAAAGCATTAGTGTTTTCAAATATAGATAGATTAGCTATAAAATTGTATTTCACTCATTTCTTTTTTTTTAAAGCAGAGGTTAATTTTTTTCAAAAAAATTATAATTTATAAATACTATCAATATACATTAAATTCTAAATAAAAAATGAAAAACACAAAAAACCATTTATCAAAATATTATTTTAGTAGATAATAATTAATTAAAAATAAACACTCTCAGGACGTTCACAGAAACTAAAGGGAACGTCGGCTTGATCATTTTGGGAATTCTTTTTGGGTTTCTCTTTTGTTTAAAAAAAAGTAATAAACCCAATTTATATATGGGCCGACTCTAACCTTGGTACATTGCTTTGATTACCTTATATTTGGGCTTAGACAAAAACTAGGCCGATTCTTTACTCAGGGCTTCTTGGCCCAACATAAACTAATTAGTAGGAGTAGTAATTTGGTTGAACTGTTGTGTTGTCAAAATTGTTATCAAATTCAATCCCAAAAACTAAGAAATTAAAGAGGAAATTGAAACTCATTGATTTAGTTTCTGAATAACTGAAAAGAAAATGAAAGATAACTTAGACGGGAATACTCTCTATACATGAGTTATTTTGCTTGCAAAATATAAAAATTATACTACAATCTTATAATAATATGCTACAACTATTTTTAATTTATTTTTAATTAAAATTAGTTGTAGTGAATTTGCTCATGATAATTTTATCCTCAAAATATAGTAATTTCGTGGGGAAAAAAAATTGTTTTGTTGAGATCAAATCCAACTTAGACACTTTCTTCTTTAAAAACATAAGTCTCTCTCTAATACTAGTTATACTAATAGTTACCATAATTTTAACTAAATTCTATTTGGACCTCATGGTTATAATTGCAATTGTAATGGTCCCAAGTTAAATTCTATTTGGACCCAATAGTTCTAATTACAATAGTAATGATACAAAGTTTTAGAAATATGACAGATTTGGTCTTTACAGTTTCATAAAGTTATATATTTGTATAGTTTTACTAAATTACTCAAAATAGAAGATAATATCAACATAAATTATCACATAAAAGATCAATTTATTCTTAAATAAATCATGTATTAAATAATTTATGTAATTTATATTATTCAAGTTATATTTAGTCCATAAAAAGATTAAGTATGCTACTTTGTTCAAACCTTGAGAACTATTAATATTTTAACTGGATTTATAGGGACCTAAAATTTGCACAAAACTATACTTTAATTAACTCCATTAAATTATTTATCCTTTTTCTTTTTTTACTTCTTTAATTAATTTATTTATTTTATCTTTTGTTCTTCCACTCCTAACCTTTATAGCTTATTATAAAAAAAAAAGTGAATAGTGATATACATTCGGTTTAAAATTATGGGCTCCTTTTATGTCATATAGGAAGGGCTATTGCACAAAATGTTCTTCTAAGAGCATTCCAAGCAGTGTCACTATATTTGAGTCACTATATTCTGGGCACCGGGAAATATTAGGATATAGTGGCCAAATGAATAGTAAAATTTCACAACAAATTAGCTATTTTTGGTAGCTAAATAACAAAATAAAATCATATATAAATTATACATTTTATACATATATATTTTACACACATATATAGAAAATATATATTATATACATATATATTATAAATTTTCATATATAAATAGATATTTGATATATATATATATATGTATATATATATATATAACATGTATGCACATGAAATATATAATACATATAATACATAATATATATATTATGTATATAAATTGTATGCATTATAAAATATAAAATATATTACATATATTATAGTGTATAATATATAACTAGGGAAGGATTAGCTCTTTGTAATGATATGAAGTTAAGAGCTCAAATGGAAAAAGAGCAATATTCAAGAAAAACAGAACTAGGAGATTTTTGTGATCAATTTGGATACTCTCCTTTACCAGAAAAATTATTCAAAAGAAAAGAGAAAAAATATTACCAGAAATCTAGAAAAAGGAAGAAATATAAAGAATACAAAAATTATACTAAACAAAATAAAGATAAACAACAATTTCCTAAAAGAAAAAGAAAACAGTATTCTTCTAAAAGAAATAAAACAAAATCAATAACTTGTTTTAAATGCGGACAAACAGGACGCTATGCTAGTAAATGCAAATTACAGAAAAGATATCAGCATTAGACAAAGATGATGAAATTAAACAACTCTTAAACTCTTTATTGTCTTCATCATCTTCTGAGACCGAATCTTCTCCCTCTTCAGAATCAGCTCAAGATTTAAACTATATTAGTGACTCTGAATCAGAAACCAGTAATAATTCATATGAATGTAAAGCAGAATGTAGTTGTAGTCAACCACAAGGAAATAATTACTGGAAGGCCATTGTAGAAATGAATGGTCTTGATACAGCATGCTTGGGACTAAATGTTCTGACTAAACAGCAACAAACAATCCTAGAAACTATAGACCAAATTGAAGATTCTGAATTAAGATTAAGACTGTATGAGACTTGTGTTAGTCATACAAAAACAAAACAGAAGAGAGAAACTCAGTCGTATAGTCTAAGAGAAGTATTCGATAGGATTAATCAAAAATCCTTTATAGAATCCCCAGCCAGTAGTAGCATGGGAAATCCAAGTACAGTCCAAGATCTTAGACATGAAGTTAATAGTCTAAAATAGGAGATTAGAGAGCTAAAAACCCAACAAAACCAACAAGGTTTAGAAATAGAAAAATTGAAATTTGAATATAATACAGGAACATCCACGCCAATGGTAGATAAACCAGAACTTATAGCAGGCGAACCTATAATCCCAGCATTTTTAAATTCAATAAAAATTACTAACCAGAAATGGATAATCAGAATTACTTTAGTAATTAATGATATCTTTATTTTAAAAGATATTGCAGCCCTAGTTGATAGTGGAGCTGATATAAACAGTATACAAGAAGGGTTAATACCATCAGAACATTTTGAAAAAACAACTGAAATGCTTAACAGTGCTAATGGCAGAAAAATGCAGGTTAAATATAAATTATCTAATGTCTTAATCTGTAACAATGAAATTTGTATTCCTATGTCATTTTTATTAGTTAGAAATATGACGCATGCAGTAATTCTAGGCACTCCCTTTTTAGCTAAGATTATGCCTATACAGAAAATTACTCCAAAACGAATTTTTACAACAATTGATAATCAAGAAATTGTTTTTTATTTCATTACTGAACCTCTTACTAGAACTTTAAATTTCATTCCAGTAAAAGAAAAGCAGTTAAATTTCCTACAAAAAGAAATCTCTGTTTTAACAATAGAAGAAAAATTACAGCATACTACTTTACAAAATAAGATAAAGCTAATTCTTTCTGATTTTGAAACCAGTATTTGTAGTAATATTCCAAATGATTTTTGGGATAGAAAGAAACATATTGTTTCTTTACCGTATATAGCAGGCTTTGATGAAAAGAAAATTCCTACTAAAGCACGACTTGCACAAATGAAGCAAGATTATTTAAAATTATGTCAAAATGAAATTAATGATTTATTACAGAAAAAGTTAATCAGGAAAAGTAACTCACCATGGAGTTGTACAACATTTTATGTAAATAAAAATGCAGAAAAAGAAAGAGGGACTCCAAGGTTAGTCATAATTACAAACCCTTAAATGATGTATTACAGTGGATAAGATATCCTATACCAAATAAGAAAGATTTACTTGATAGGTTACAGGATGCCATTATATTTTCCAAATTTGATTTAAAATCAGGATTTCGGCAGATTCAGATTAAAGAAACTGATAAGTATAAAACTGCATTCACAGTACCATTTGGACATTATGAGTGGGATGTCATGGCTTTTGGTTTAAAAAATGCACTATCAGAATTTCAGAATATTATGAATGACATTTTCTATCCATTTTCTGAATTTATTATTTGCTATATTGATGATGTTCTAATCTATTCTACTTCTATTGATCAACACATAAAACATTTAAATATATTTAAAAATGTTGTTATAAAAAATGGACTAGTAGTATCTGCCCCAAAAATGAAATTATTTCAGACTACGGTCAGATTTCTAGGACATAATATTCACAATGGGACAATTATTCCCATAGACAAGAGTATAGAATTTGCAGTAAAATTTCCAGATGAAATTAAAGATAAAACTCAACTGCAAAGATTTTTAGGATGTTTAAATTACATCTCAAATTATTACCAGAATATTGCAATGGATTCAAAAATTATTTATGAAAGATTAAAGAAAAATCTTGCTCCTTGGTTTAAAAATCATACCAGAACAGTTCAGAAATTATATTTAAGGCAAAACAATTACGATGCCTTTCTATTCCTAATCCAAATTGGAATAAAATTGTTGAAACAAACGCCTCAGAAGAAGGCTATGGGGGAATATTAAAACAATTATACCCCAATACCAGTAAAGAAGAATTAATCAGATTTACTTCTGGAGCATGGAAAAATGCATCTTTAAACTATCCAACTATTAAGAAAGAATGCTTCGCTATTGTCAAATGTATTCTTAAATTTCAGGATGATTTACTTAACCAGCATTTTACTATTAGAGTAGATTGTTCATCAACAAAACAAACATTTAAAAAAGATGTTAAGAATCTTTAACATAAACAAATTTTTACAAATTGGTAAAGCCAATTATCAGCATTTGACTTTTCTATTCAGCATATTAAGGGAGAACATAATTCTTTACCTGACTTCCTTACTCGTGAATTCTTACAGGGAAAATCGTAATGTATACCCAAAGAATTCTTAGACGAGACTATCAGTTCTATCAGGAAGAGTTACTAAGACTCATTAATTTAGAAAAAGATATCTGGAATGATATTGAATAGGATATTGCTAATAGAGTCCCTCTTGGCACTATTGAAGGATTCAATCAATTGAAAGCTGTAGAAATAACAATTGTTCAAGTGAAAAGGACTATCAGAAATATTAATAAAGCATCCCATTATTTAATGTGCTAAAATGATATGTGCACAACAAATTATGGATAGAGATATTCAGCATCACAAACATTGGCTTAGGCATTATTACCAAGTCAAGCAGGATACTTTCGAAGCTATCCATACTTACTTGGATGAACCAATTGCAGATCAAAATATTTTTGCTATGAATGTTTTAAGATATGAATTATATATATTGTAGAAAAAAGGATTGTTACTTATGAGTAAGCTCTTAAAGATTTTAAAAAGCTTATCAGAATTTAATGATTTAATAAAATCCTTTCTAATGAATTTGTTTTTTGTTCAGCAGTTTATACATTCAGGATGAGGCCGTGGCCAAACACTCAGACAATGCTATCAGTACAATTTTCCTGAAATAGGAAATGAAGGGTGGGTAACCCTCCCAAAAATCAATAAAATCAATATTAGGCGATTATGCCACCTCATCAGGATCCTGAAATTTGCTCTCTTTCTCATTATAATATAATCTCCCAACCTTTCAACTTTCGGTATGTAATCTCGCCTGAAAGGCAGTAGTCTCTGTAAGATATTAAATATAAAAAATATTTGTATATTTCTTTTCTTTCTTTATATTTATCGGTTTATGTAGGATCATGTATGTTTCTAAAACATTCAATTCTGCTGGTAGTAATAATTCCATATTGGTAATAAATTCATAGTACCACTCTACAAAAGGTATAATCTTTTGGTGGAAATTCAGATAATAATAGAATTGATCTCTAAGGGTTGATAACTGTTTGGGAGAATGGTAATTCATAAACCATTCCCTGAAGCTCTTTCGGTACTGATGATTCCATGGCTTTCATATACTGATTTATTATTGAAATTACCTTATCCAGGTTGGCGTTCATGCCATTCCACCATTTATAAATACATATATATAATATAAAACATATATATATACATATTATATTTTGTGTTATATATTTATGTATATAAATATAATATCATATATTTATTATAATATGCATATAATATTATACATTATATATATTTATTAATATGTAATATATATATATATATATAATATTAAATAGGCTTCTATAAATGGAGTTTGATAAAACTTAGATTAAAAGAGATGAAATTTTAATTATATTTAATTATTTTATTATTTAGCTACTGAAAAATAGCTACACTACTATGGAATTTTACTATTCACTGGATCTCTATACTATAGTACCCTTAATATAAAGACCCAAATTTATTGATTCTGCTGGGAATGCTTTAACTGTATATCAACATTTAATGCAGATGATGAGGGATTAATTGAAGATATTCATTCATTAAGAATTATTTATTTATTTAAATAAGTCAAATTTTCTTTTAGTTTAATAAGTGAGTATTATTTCGTTAAGGAATTTAATTAGGCTAGTTAGTGTTTTCTTTTATTATTCATTGTGATTTTATTTTCTTTTTTAGAATTAGATTTTTTCCCCATATATATAGGGCTTCTTCTATTTTTTTAGTGAGACTTTAAGAATTGATATTGAGAATAATAAAAAATTGTGTGTGTTTCCTTTGTCTCTTTTATTCTTTCTCTCCCTCTTTTCTATTCCTTGATATGGTGAAACCATTGACTCGTTCGGAATTGCATTCGGATATATTCAACTTTTTGTTTATAATTTTAAATTCGGAAAAACCAGATTTTCCGACAACAAGATTGGTGGCTTAATTTTATTGCCATTCGGAAGTAATGCACGTATTATATAATATATAATTTTGTATCGTTTAATCTTAATATTTTTCATTATTTGCTTAGATGCAGTCCGATTAATATATTTTTAATGCATAAACACACTGCGGATACCAACAATCTTAAGTTCTAGCCCGGAAAAATCCATTTGCAGCTTTATTTCATGATTAATATTCTAAAAAACCACTGAAACTAGAAATTATGTTAAATAAGAAGTACACCAGTTAGCGTGCATATTTATATGTGCGTGTTATCCGTTACCCATAAAGATAGAGAAAATAAAATTTTCCTCAAAATCTTCTATGTTAAAGATTTACTACAAAATATTCATAATAAGATTAAAAATAAAATTAGTAAGGCTGTGCCCATTAGAAGTTAGAACGCAATAAAATAATATACACAAGGGCACATGTACAAGTTGATATAGAGAAAGATACATATATCAAAAAATTGCCAAGTTCTTTGTGAACTCCTTACTGTCTGCCTCTTGGTTCGCTTCGGTGGCCGGTACCTCACTACGTCACCAACGACACGAAATCCTCTTTAATCTTGCTTCTCGAAGGCGGCAACGAGAACTCCGGTTGCCGGCCGGTATTCAAGCAAGCCGGTGCTTCCGTCCTTGCAGGCAACTAATTAAGGTTCGTGGCCCCCGAGCGTAGCCCTTGGACTCCACAGCATCACGTCTTTGGATGTGAAGCGATTGTTCTTCTAGTGCGCAAAGGGTTTTTATTACTTTTACTCTCCCGGATGAATATATATGAATGTGATGTTCATAGTTTTAGCAATTTACTTGGCTAATATTATATCTAATATTTTGCATATATTAAGTCAGAATTGTCATATATTTTATAACAATTCCTTGTCTAGAAGGAGATAAAACACCATGTTGTTTAATATCGTATTCTAATGGTTGAATATTTAGAAGTGCATTGTTTTGTAAGAAATTATGGGGAGAAATTAAACGAAAGTGCAAGTGGACAACCTTTCTGGGGTATTAATTGTTAAACTCGTATCTCTTGGGGTCTAACTAAGGGTGCTCTAAAGTGTTGGGTATTACTGTTAATTCCAAAATGTTGTGTCCTTTTATAAAATAGAGTTTACGAAAAGTTGCTACTCTCCGTTCAAAATTAATTGGATGGTTTGACTTGGCACGTAATTTCATATAATTTCAAATTTAAAGTTTGAATTGATGTTAAATGAACTAAACTGCTCCTATAGGTTGATTTGACATTAACCCCTAATAATTGAAAGGGTAATATAAGTAATTCAGTTTATATTATAATGATTGTTATGTTCTAAAATAGAAGTGTCCAATTACTTTTGGATATTTCGATTTAGAAATGTAGCCAATTATTTGTGGACGAAGGAAGTACATTTTTGTGAAATAGTCTAAGGTACAACTCAAAGAATTAAGGGTTTTTTTTTTTAAATAAATAAATAATAAATTTATGGTGACTATTTTGAGTGTTCAGACTTTGGACTAAAGTCAATACAGTACTCGGGGATGAATGCTATTACACAAACATTTGGGATGTTTTTGTTTGGGGCTTAATTGCAAATCACCAAAACATTTCGGTCATAACAGTTATTTCTGAGAAGTTGTATCCTTTTGCGAAAGTTAGTTTCTGAAATGTTGTGTATGTTTTAAAATAATACTGATGACAAAAAAATAAAAATAAAAATGGTTGGGCTGGTGACCCAATGTGTCAAGTACGTATAGGACTAGGTTTCAACTTTGTTTAAAATTTAGTGGTAAATTTTAAATTTGATCATACCGATTATTATCCCTAACGTATGAGTAGCTTTGAAAAGTGGTAAAAGTATTTAAATAATTTGATCACAAAAAGTGCATGAAACTGGTCGTGCCTACTTTTGTGAAGTTATATAATTTATCACAATTATGGCATGTGAGCATGTGAAATGGTTAGATCTTTAGTTTGGATAATCTTATTTGTGTTTCCATGCAAAGGTGCTTTGTAAGGCATAAAATTTGTAGTCTAATCTAGCAATCTGAGTAAGTTTAAAGAATATTTCTAAACGCTTATGTCTAATTTAATATAAAATAGCACATTTTAAGAACTTGGAATACTTTAAATCTTGAATTATAACATAAGAATGTGGGGTTTTGGTGCAAAGAAAGACCATTTTACTAGAGTAATATTTGTGTCACTTCTAATTCATACATGTTACGTATGTTAATAGTATTTGACAAAGGAAACAACTATATCTAGTTGTGGCATGCATAATTGTGAGATCCATGTAAGTATTTATACTAGATTCTAGACTTGCGAAATTTTCTTCACTTTGGATTTAATTGGAAGAGATGAGTCTATAAGGAGGATATCCAATAAAATGGAGAGATAAGTACCCAATGAGTATAATACTAATTTTTATAATACTTTGGGTTGGCCATGGCAGTGGCAAGATGGACCAATCAGTCGTCAATATTGCGTGGCTTAGAAATGTGTACATAGGGAGAGCAATATATTTCCATGTGGGGGTGGTCCTAATTGGAGTGTCTAGAATTGTAATAACTAAACCAATTTGGAAAATGTTGCATTATTTGTATGTGTAAGATTCTATTTGAGTCGAACATTGTAATATTGGCATACATTTAGACAAAAATCTATACTGGTTTAATGTAGAGACACTTTTAAAATTGTCAAGATTCAATGTGTAGACATTGTGATGTGATTTTAAGTCACAGGGCTTAGAATAAAAAAGACAATGATAAACGACTTGATTCTATAAGAATGCAAGTAAAACCTTATCAACAATATGGATTTAAGTCTTACACAATTTCCATTAGATAAGGGTTCTAAGTATTTACTAAGTATTTTCTGGTACTTTGAAGTCAGTACAAGTGTATATCATAACTAGTTTGTATCTTAAATATTGGTAAGGATAATGGTAAGTACTAGAACTACGTTTGAATGAAAATTCAAATTCACTAATTCTCAGTGTAGATAAAGTGGACATCTTGGGACTTAGCAAATTGATCATTAGCTAAAGTCAAAGTCCATAGAGTATGTATTAAGGATGAAAATATCTTACACATGTATGTACAAAACTCTATTAGAATCCTCAATTAGCATTGTTTACTATGAAGTTGGAATTCATAGGATTAGACAAGGTTGTGATATCATCTCATAGTAATATGAACAATATAGTTCATTAATGGGTTTGGATGTTAGCAAGGTTAAACCAAAACCTTTAAAATAGCAACGTTATATATCGACTAGGGTTGCGAGTTGACAAAAATCTATGTTATAAATGAGGAACACAGGTTAGCACAATTTAGTGAGGATTGAAGTATGGATATGACTTAATGGTCGTCTAATAAGAAGTATAACATGATATCATAAGTAATGGAAAACATGTTAAAAGTTTCTCGAGAACACGAATGACCTTTGATTTTGTGTTGTCAAAAGGGTAACATTCGGGGATCCAATATTAAGGCCTTACATGTGGGTCAGATGTGAATTCATCAAGGGGAATGGGATTGAGCCCATTAAATGATCAAAACAACACAATGGCAACCTAACCTGGACTGTACAAGAGGTCCCCAGACACTAGGTTCAACGGGATAACCGAATTGTAGGGGGAGGTTGCCCAAAATCACTCGGGAAATTAGTTCCCTACCCATTCCTAGGATGAATGAGTAATAAGACCTATACACAGTTGAGGTTAGGCATTCGCTTTTAATAATCCTTATGACTCAAGTTAAACGACTGGGATATGGCAGGATATCGCTAATAAGAGATTATCCATATTGAATGCAAGTGCAGCCGCTTCGTTGAGAATAATCTTAGGGCTAGTTCTCAGGAGTAGTCAAAGAAACTAACAAGGCATGTTCAGGGCCAAAATGGATACAACAAAAGGACTAATTAGATGTATTGGAAATGCGTTATGTGAGTATTATTGTCTTGGTATATACAAAATGCCGAATGGTTCAAGGTATCGCATCTACCTGTTGGCAAGTATATCCAATAGTATTTCACTACAGAAGGTTTAAAGCCAAAAGCTACATTTCCTGATGCAACAAGTTTTCGCAATACTCTCGAATGCACTAGGATTCACACTGCATTAATTTCAATCATTTCATTCATGTGGAGTAATGCTGAAATATAATTGGATAAATTTATATTTTGAATAAAATGCCGCAAAAATTGGAATTGTTGTAACTTTCGCACCCCTACAATTTGAAATGTTCTAGCTTTTGGAAAGATTGCAATACTTGAAAAGGTTGCACCCTTTCGCGAAAAGACACCATATTGTCTATAAAAAAGGGAATGATCACCCCATTTTTACCTATTTTTATTCATGATATACTTTTCCATAAAATACAACAAATCTCAACAATTCCGAGTTTTTTGCAAACTTTAAATTGAAAAATTATTATTTAATATGAAACTAAAACCACTTGTTAGTCGGATCATATCTCTCTCACATAAGAGTATTTAAATACCGGGTTTTAATATTTTCTTGAATTACGTAATTGCTAAAATAAAACGTCTCTCTCCATTACAAATTTTTAAATTTAAAAATAAAAATAAGTGGTCTATTTATTCCTATCATCATTATTATTATGATGAATTATAGAAGTGGATAAATTTGGTGCGCTGCTTTTATATCCACATGTCCTTTTCATGTGCTACCGACCTGTTCTTTTTAACCAATGTGTTTTGTCTAAATAATTGTCGTTTCCTAACTTTTAGACACTAAACTTTCATTAGTTAAGACCAAAATTATTGTAAATAACCTAACATTAGCGCAATGATTTTGGTATGCCATTTTTTTCACAATAAAAACCAGAATATATAATATATCTAATAAAAACATAACAGAAAATAAAAAAGAGAGAGAAAAACAGTAGCACATGGAAAATATAATAGTGATTTATTATTTTGTACAACACAAAAAAAATAGCTCTATATTCGATGCTATTCAAGCGAACTAAACTTAGTACATACATGGGGGCCATGCCATTCGCTATAAAACATGATACAGTTGAGAATATTATACATTCTTAATATACTATGATCAATCAATTAATTGCGAATAAGTTTATTGTGCATTGATTTTAACTGTATTTCGGGTTATAGTTATAAAATTTGTATATGTTTAAATTTGAATTTCCAAAAAGTAAATAAATTGTGAACACGACAACATAGATATGGTTCGTTTGTCTGCATCTTTTAAGCAAATAATCGAGTTACTTTTTGTAAAAAAAAAACAAACTAGAAATATCTTACTTAAAACTTTTAAGTTATTTAGGCCAAAACAACAAAAAAACTAAACTATATAGGTTTTTTACGTAAAATTATAGCTCAAATTTGAAACATATGTATGCGAAAATATGAATTAAACAAGCTCGAATCCTTAACGAGCCTAGTTAGGGGTTGTTCAAATTCGGCTCATTTTTTATCTAATGAGTATTATTTTATTGTTTAGACTCTTTTATTACATGAACAAGTTCGAGTGGAACCTTTGATGATCTAAGCCCGAGCTTATTCATTGTAAGGCCCGATAAATTATTTTAGTATTTATAAATTTGAAACTCGGAGTTTAACAATGTAATGAGCGTTGAGGAGGCTTTTGATGAATTTAGGCCTCAAAACAACATTTGAATAATGACAACTTTTGTACAACTGTTTGGTATTTTGACAATAACTTTTAAACTAAACTATTGGAAGAATCGCGAGTAAAAAATTCTTAGCACTCCATTTCAAAGAGTATCCGACAATAATACCAAAAACTTGAGTGTTCTGTAAACGAGCAATTATATACTCGCCAAGTGCACTAGGGAACGGTACAGTCTCATTCGGTAAGAAACTGAGTATCGATCTCAAGGACTCCTAATTGGTTCGGAAGTCCCAAGAAATTTCTAACTGCTCGTTCCTAACATGAGAATTCATATTTAATTATTAAAAAGAACAAAATTAGTATTACTCCTAATTGTTCCGTGGTTTGTCCCAATACTGGAAAAGTTTTAACTAATATATTATTGACAACTTTTATGAATATAACTTATGATAATAATGCTAATAAAAGGGTTTTGCCTAAAAGTAGAATTCAATAAATTAGTTTTCTCCCCTAATTACCCTAATCGATGAGTTCAAATAAAGTTTGTAAAAAAAATTACTCATGTTTATAATATGGTTTTTTCTACCTAAGGTGTCATTGGAAGATTATTAGACTCTATAACTACACATATATAATTTCTAAATTACTCAGACAGATTTCAAATCCTAGATTTTTAGACTAAATCAATTTTGGATTAAAATTTATAAACCATACTTATCAATTAAAATGTTATGAAATTCTACTAATTTCTTTTTATTCCCTAGGTAAGAATAAATTTAGCCAGTATGATATCATTAAGCATAGTAAAATTCAAGTTAACACTTACTAATGAAAATATTGCAACTAATTGAAAAGATAATTATGCTACAAATTTAAACAACATACACATAAAATAAAATTACCTTACAAACTTTTATTGATCAAAAGTGACGCAATTGTCCTTAGGATACACCAATAAGAGTAGCTTATCTGCCATCACAATTCTTCCCAAATGAAAACGAAGAAAGATGAATCAAAATCCAAAAAAGGACCAGTGAAAGTCCTATTATTTTTACAAACCACCAATCAAAGAAAAAGGCAAAAGAAGGAGAACCAAAGTCCAAAAAACCAAAAAATGAATGGTGTACCTCTTTTTCTTTGAAGTCTATGTAGACTACTAAAAATCAATGTTGATAAATTGATTGGTGATGGAGATTAATGGGGGAACATGATGTGATTGGTAAGATAGGGAGCTATAACCCACTTTTTGAGCTTTCTGATTTGTTCTGACTAATCAAAATATACTTGATCTGTTGGTCACTCGCTATACTTTTTTATTTTCCATTTTTTACCACAATTTTACAGCAATTTTTACAAGCACTTTATTTGGCATTTTTAACATCAATTTCCTGAAAATGCACATGAAAAATCAATAATATCGAAATAAAACATATTACTTGCGTTAAATGCCAAATAATTAATATTATTGTACCTGATTAAAATCCTATTTTATACATTTTTATAGTTCAATTATGTAGCATGACTTGAGCCGGACCTATTGGTGGTCCAGTGTAAAGAAAGATATTGTGTAGTTCATAACACAATGCCATACATGTCAGTAGGTGAAGGGGAATATGAAGAAGCTGGGTGGTAAGATGCAACCACTTGATACAAAGTGGAAGTAGGAGCATATCACAATGAATTTTGTTACTGGATTATCGAAGTTGAAAGGGAAGAAGGATATTGTCACGCCTCCGAATCCCAAGCACCCGGAATCGGAGAGTGATGTGCTAACAGTAACACCCAATCCAATCCACAACAAAATAAAACTAAACCAAAGAAAGCTGAAACATAAATAAATATAAATAACTACCCAGCACTCTAGATACAACAATCTACTAACTATGTCCAGTACACGACGTAAACAGTGCGCCGAAATAAAATATGTATATCAGAGTCTGTGCAAAAATTCAAAATTTATCTAAGTCCAGATAAATGCAACCCTGAAATCAAAACCTGTTCGAATGCTAACAGAATCCTGAAGAAAAGCAATGGGTGAGCTGACAGCTGCCTAATCTGCTCAGGAAATATCCAAAGCAGGCGGTAAGTTTACAATACCATAGAATCAACTAAATAAAATAAACAATATAGAAAATATAAAGGTATTGATATGAAGTTTGAAATCACTAAGATGCGGTAAACAGTAACGATAAGAAATCTAGCACAACATGCTGTAAATAACTGCACGAAAAATCGTAACTTGAGCTGGGTCTGGCTCAAGCTAATACAATGCAACGTTGTGGCACGAAATAACATATGTAAACAACGTTGTATCAACAATCCAAGTCCAAGGCCTTTAGAACTGACAAGTTAAACCACCAAGCACCGCAAATGACCATTCGAGCCCGTCGTTCCGGCGAGTTAAACCACTAGGTGTCGCAGTTGGGTATCCGAGCCCGCCGTTTTGAACAGAAGAGTTAAACTACCAGATGACAAAACTGAGATCTGAGCCCACCATTCCGACGAGTTAAACCACCAAATATCCACAAACCGAGCACCCAAGCCCGCCGTCTCGAACTGACGAGTTAAACCCCTAGATGTCGCAACCGGCCACCTGGGCCCGCTGTTCTCAAACTGAAACATCATTTCAGTTTTTATAAACCACTTTGAGCCCACTTTT
>MKEJ01055415.1:0-19054 GCA_001753735.1 Embelia ribes
TATTTTGTTCGAGTATGCAACTTTATGAGACATTTTATGTGCAGCAGGGTATTGCTGTTTGGATCATGTATTATGTATCTATTACTATGAGGATGATATTGTATTGGATACTCATAAGACACTTATATGTATTATGGTAGGATGATGGGATGAGATGAGATTATTATTCTATTTTCATTCTTTCAGTTCACGTCCTCGGGTTTTTAAGAATTCAGGGTGTGACATGGCCAATATGTTATTCATTTTAATTTAAGTTAGTCTTCTTATGATGTTTAATTTTAATTATTTTTTCTATTTTGAGTGTTATATAATTGTAAATATGAGTAAAAATTATAAAAAGGTACTAAATATGTCACTTTTCTTAAACTTTAATGGCCAAATTTCTCAAAATTTCAAACTCTGATAACTATTCTTGTTATAAGTGAAAACATGGATATCAAAAGAATTATTGTTGAAACTATGGAGACCATAGCTATAATTATCTATAACAATATCTTTTAAAATAGTAAATTTTGAATAAGTGGTCTCATATATATTTTGCTAAATTCATCAATATTCTTCTTTAATTTAAATTATCAACTAAAATAGCCCTAATTTTATAATCATAAGAGGAATTTGTTCGGATTGTAAAATAGAAAAAATTTTAAATGGTAGAAAAACATAGAGAGATAACAGAAAAATGGGATATATGCGATCTAACAGCCTATAAAATTTGTAAAATATTTTGTAAATAGTTTTATCCCTTGATTCATTATATATATATATATATATATATAGTGTAATGGTTATATACATAAGTCAAATTTTTACATACACCGTGTTGTGGACCAATTCAATTTTCTTTGCATTATTGGTGGGTCCAAGGCACCAAGTGGGTTCAAATTCTCTCCTGGCCTCCGTGACTGATTTTAAAGTCGATCGAATATTCTGGATTAATACAACTTTTTATATTATAACATTTTGAACGATCAAATTCAAAATTGATCTGACGAGTTACAAGCTAGTATTGATTTAGCTAAACAAAAGAATATTAAGCCCTACACACAATGAATAGCTTGATGAGTCTATAATTTATATTACGTGTTTGTATCTAGACCATATTCGTGATTGACCATTCTAAATCTCAAATGTCCTAATCCATAATTTCCAATGTCTCATTGTAAGACAATTACTCCGATGATAGTGCCATATTCTAAAGAAAATACTCCGATCATATGGTTAACAATTATTTAAAAGTGTATGTAGTATTCTATGGCAATACTATGGTGAAATTGTTAGCAATTGTTTCAAGGGGTATTAACTGAATAGATTTATTTGACTTTTTACACAAATTAAAAAAAAAAATTGGTAAACGTAGTCAAAATATTAAATGTCTATTTCTTTTACTAACATGCCCTTATTTGGAATATGAAAAGTGGTAGTTGTTAGTAAAAAATGTATTAAATAGGGATATTTTAGTAAAATGCTTATTTGTAGTAATTTTAAAAGAGTAAAGTATTATATAAAGAGATCAAAGGTTAAGCAATTTATGTGGTGAGCTTTAAATAATGCTATTGTTGTCAATCAAAACTTGGTCATTAGAAAAATTCCTGAAGACCCCATTTGTCCCGTTTGTGGTGTAGAAGAGGAAATGACAATTCACTTATTCACTCGGTGTGACCTTGCAAAAGTAGTGTGGAAATTGTCACCTCATAGAATCTAGGGGCCTCAATTGCAAGCAACACATTTTTTCAAATTGTGGGGTGTTTTGAACAAGAGATTTGGAAAATTTAATCAAAGACAAAAAGATAGTTTCTTTGGATATGAACATTTACTGGAACATTTGAAAAGCCAGAAACGAATAGATTCTTGAGAAAAGAAAAGCGGATCCATATCGCATTGTGGGTAGAGCACTTAAGGAATTTAATGATTATTTTGATTTTGATATGAAATCGGAAGGGAGCAAGTCGGTGGAAGGAGTAAACAGAGCTAGAATGGCTCCATATCATAGGGCCTTAAATGGATAATACTTAGACAATGCATAATATGTAGAATTTAAATTTCGTTAAGAGTATTGTATTTGTAACAGAGCGCCATAAATATTATAGAGAATGCCACGAGCTTATTAGATTTATTTTTTATTGTATGGAAATACCTATCATTCACTATTTTTGGTTGTATATTCAGATTGTAGGCTTTTTGAGTTGTGTTTTTTGAAGTAATAAAAGCTATTTTCTTTGTGGAAAAAAAAGTGGTCTATAATTTCGGATGAACGAAAAAACAAAGTGAGCCTATATTTCTGGAACGGATGGAGTATGTTTTATTGTAGAATATCAAGGTTATGAATTTCTTCATAGTACGACTAAACTTTGTATTTATTATTATTATTATTATTATTATTATTATTTTAACCAAAATTTTAAAATTTCAAGGAGCAAAAAGGATGGTCATCTTTTCTTACATGATAGGGATCATACCAGGATCCGGTTTAATGTTAGATGTGTTCATTTGACCACCTACAATTCACATTTGCCCTGCAACTTGCCCCATGCTTTAACTCACAACTGCACCGTCTGTTGCGAGTATGGGGCGGGTATGGACCTAAGAGCCTGGCCCAATAACTTGCATTGCATGCCCACTATGCAGGCTCGTCTTGTGGCCTATAGGCACATAGACAATCGACTGGAATCCATTACCAGAATTGTGATTAATTAAATTATAGCTGCTTAAAATATAAATGTTATCGTATCTAGCAGTTAGTTTGACGGTCTAGGCAGTCCACTAGCCATCTAGGTGAGTCAATTGCCTCTTTAGTTTTTGATTTACAATATAGATCGATCAACTACCTTACTGCAAGGCAGGTACCGATCTTATAATTTCCCCCCAAAAAATAAAGGTCCGCAAGTTCTCACGACCTGTCGATCCGCACAAGCTAAATAAACACCCTTTCTTAAGGTAGGATCTAGCACAACCTTGAATTTTCCCCCAAGCCCGACCCACACACACCTCCATAGTCGTAGATTCGTGTCCCATTAGGTTCAAATTAGGTCGGGCCTGATCGAGTCAAATGACCACCCTCATTTGTAACATATAATTACGCCTATCCTATTAAAAGCACAATTAGGGTTGTGACGATTTCTCAATAATATCCATTTAATCAAGAATATATATTTTATACATATAAGTATATAGAAAATTTCTATATATATTCATTAATCAAGTGACACATAGAAAAAATATTATTTACATAGAAAAAATATTATTTACACATAAGTGGAATTATTCATTAATAACAATATTATTCATCTTTATCGTATGTGTGACTTGATAAATAGATATATCCTGCATACATTTATATAAAAAATCTCTACGGAGATATATGTTATCAAAGTTCCCTCTTTACCCCAAACCCTATCTCTCTCTCTCTCTCTCTCTTAATTGCAATTTCCAAATTATATTCAATTATCAATTTCCCATTTCTCAACACCTTGTCCAAATATTTTGTCACCACCTTCTTTTACCCATTTCCCCATTTTCTAAAAATCCCAAAACCCTAATCTTTTAACTACTCATAATTCTGAAACCCTAATTTTATCCCCATTTCTCTTTTATATATAAAAAACTTCATCTGGGTCAGCAAGAAAAAACCCTAAGCTTGAGGTACTCTCCCTTATTTTGTTCTCTTTTTCTATAATTTAAAATTAGAATTGATGCAATTAATCAGAAAATGATCAAATTTACTTAATTCTCCTGTTGATGTTCAAATTGAAATACTGAAAAAGATAGAAAAAAATTGGGGAAAAGGGTAATAAGTTAATGGAAGGATGGTCAACGGTAGAAAATGAGTTAGATTTACATGAAGTAAAAATTGATCGAAAAACCGGTCTTGAGTCGTGTGATGGTGGCGGACATGATTGTGATTTACATGATGTTGAAATTGAACAACTACCCCGTTTCGATTCGTGTGATGGTGCCCATGAATGTAATTTGCTAGATGTTGAAATTGAACAAATAGCCAATTTCAATTCGTATGATGGTGGTCGCGATGATTGTGATTTGTATGATGTTGAAATTGAACAAATAACTGATTTCGATTCGTACGATGGTGACGATAATTGTGATTTACACGATGCTGAGATTGAAGAAATAACGAATTTTGGCTTGTACGATGGTGCCCATGATTTTGATTTGCATGATGTTGAAATTGAACAAGTAACCCATTTCGATTCGTATGATGGTGGCGATAATTGTGATTCGCATAATATTGAGAGTGAACAGATAACCAATTTCGGTTCGTTTGTTAAGTACGATGGTGGCCATGGTTGTGCCGAAAGGTTGAGGGGTTTGTTTGAGGAGGTACTTTCGTGTTTTGAAAATGAGGTTTCGGAATGCAAAAATGGCAAAAAGGTGAACCCGGCCTTGCTCAGTGATGGGCAGCCGGTGGATTTGTTTAAGATATTCTGGGCAGTTTGGAATAGAGGTGGGTGTGATTTCGTTTCGAAAAATGGGTTGTGGGATTCTGTTGCAGAGGAATGCAAAATAGATTGTAGAATAGTTGAAGAATCTGTAAAAGTAGTTTACATGAAGTATGTGAGTGAGTTGGATTATTCTTTACGGAGAGCTATAAATAGCAAGTGGTCAGAAAAGGAGAAGGGTGAAGATGGAAAAATAGGTCTTCTGTTGTCAGAATTACAGAAGGAGTTCTCGAGTTTTCTGCAAGAACGATGTGCAAAAAAGGAAAATGGCGAAGTTGCATTCGAACGAAAGAACGATGGAATTTACTATGATGTAGATATTGCATATGTGAGTGAAGTGTGTGATATTGTTAGGAAGAAACAAAAGGCTACCAATGATGATAATGGCAAAAAATTGGGTGTGTTTGAGGGAGAATCTAATTCCAAGAAGCGTAAACGAGAAGAACATTATGTGAACAAGGAAAATGGCAAAATTGTTGAATTCGAACGAAAGAACGATGGAATATGCTATGATGTAGATATTGTATGTTTAAATGATGATGAAAAATTTGGTGTGGTTGAGGGAGAATCTGGTTCCAAGAAGAGGAAACGAGACTCAATGTCTTTGTCAGCAATGCTGAATTGGGTTGTCGAAGTTGCTAAACACCCTGATGATTTGGCGATCGGGCAAATACCTGAGTTCCCTAAGTGGAAAGATCATATAAAGGAGGATTTGTGGGCCCAAGCTTTGTTGGCACGAGAGGTGCTTCTGAGGACAAAATGTTCCAATTCAACTATCGAAGATTCGCAGGTATATAATGCATTTTACTTTCTTCATTTTAGTGGTCTAATTTATTTTTTATACTCAAGATATATCATTCGTGTTGTGGCTGTGGTATAATTGCCGATTTTTGGGATTCATAAGTTCGAATGAAACATCCCTTTGCATTGCAGGAGTTTTGTGCATTTGTTTGCCATTTTCTTTTATATACTTCCGCCATTTCTTTTCGTATGTTGTTTTTGAGAATTTCTTTATTCCTTTTTATGTGACGCTTTAGGAAACTAGGAATGCGTTAATCATTCTTTCCCAATTTTAACCCATGTTATCTCAACTATGTGCTCAACCAGTCCATGCATTAATTGGCTTTTGAGTATTTCAACAAACGATAACTTTGTAAATAATAATTAACTTTTTCTGCATTTGAGGACTTTTAATAGGCTTCTAATTCTTGTGCATTTACCCTAAAAGGGTAAAAAGAAATGGAGTGACTAGTATCTTTTACATTTTTGGAGTTATTTATATATATAACTCTACTCTAAAAGTAATGTTTCCTCTTTTTTCACTTCCTAAATTACTTCGCTCAATCTATTCTAGAGCTCAACCATATAAGGTTATATTTGTAAATTAAAAAAAATTATTTTAATATATTAGAACCTTGTTGATAAATCCTAATATCTCTATCTATTTATTTGCAACCAGTTCATAGATGGAGATAAATCCCTTAATAGCTATCTAATCTAATAAGATGATATTTTGAAGCAAACCTTTTGCATTCCTTCAATCCTACTATTGTAAAATTAAAATATGAATACGTGTGTTTTTATGTTGTCAAACTCGACATCAATGTATCAACCTTTCTCTAAAAAAATATGAGCTATTTTGCAATTTAGTCAAACAATTACACTAAGCAACATCAAGTAGGACCAAAACGAGTCTGGACAAGCTACATCCAGGCCTATTAACAAGCCTATGTAGTTTTGCGACTTGGTAGAATATATGTTGAGATGAGTTGATGTTTGACTTTGTAAGCCTATAATCTAAATCCTATATATAAATTTTTAATGAAGTTTTATACTTTCTTTTCTATTTTGATTATTTGATGTAGATATTTGGTCACGTAATAGTTTAATTTCACAAAGAAGTATGAGTCATATGTAATAAATTTTGGTAAATTTTATTTCAGAAAAGCAGCAAACTTGCATGGATTGATGTTAGAGCAAAAATTTATGTTTATAGTATGGTCAATTATTTAAAATTTATGCACAAATTAAATATTTTTTATTTCGATGTGGATGTCAATTTATAAAAATGAGAGGCATTGGATGGTCTCATGAGGAAGGTTGTTAACTTTTGGAGTTGTTTTAATAGCTAATCTAAATTCTCAAGTTGTGTTTTTTAGTTGCAAATAGTGGTTTTTTTTAGAGTTGTTTTAGTTGCTAGTTCTTAAGGATGGTAATCTTCGTATACCACTCATTCTAATGCCCCCTTAGGCCTGAACCAAGAAAATTCTTGTTAATATTGTTACTTGCTTCTTGCTTTATAGACAACTAAACTAGATGTCCAGCCCCAACAAGGCTATGCACATTAGATCCTCCAAGACCTAGAAATGCTGGAGTTTTGTGCACTGAGCTGTTCATATATATTCTTATGTATATAAAAATAGTCCCCTCCAACTATAATCGCTCTAATTGCGACATTTGTCCACACAACTGCTTAACACGTGTCCCACTAAATTAGAATTTTAAATTAACAAAACTTATCATAATATAAATTATTAAGGTTATATACATATACGTCAACTTACCATAATAGAAATTATTAAAAACTAAATTTCTTGTTAGATCATGCACAGGCCCAAGAGATGTCATCAGAAACAAATTATCAAAAATAATTTTATAAAATAATAAAAATTTATACGATACAAAAAAAAAAACATAATGCACACGACTTGCGCATCGCGCAGGCTGCACTCTTGTATATATTAATAGTTGTACACTGTTTCTTATCTTTTTATATGACAAAGTTCGATTTTCCATTATTCGAAGATATCATCGTCTCATGTGCCAGTGGAACCAAACACTCCCTATGTTTTTATTATTTGTCAGCTCTCAAACAATTTCTAAACCGGTTATGGGCTGAACCTGCAGAAGAAGCTGAAAATGCATCCATCCATGTATGAAGACAGTAATAATCTCAATCCCCAATCTGTGGAGAAATTAAGGGGCAGCCAGAGAGTGCATTCTGTGACAAAACCTCGCATTTGCCCCTGTTGTAACTCGTCTTCAACTTTTCACAGCAACGTAGTTTCTTCTCATAAAGCAAAAACCGAAAAAAATCCAAAAGAGCAAGCTCATCCTGATGTAGAGATTTCGGAACCAAATGGAAGTGGTTGTTCATCCAAAATGGAGAAACCCCAGAAACAGATTTCCATGGGCCCCGCTTTTCAAGCCAAATTACCCGAATGGACTGGAGCAGTTTCCGAAAGTGATTCGAAGTGGCTAGGCACTCGGATGTGGCCTCCCGCAAATGGAAAACATTTTCCGAATTTTGAAACCGACTCTATTGAAAATGGTAGAAAACAATCATGTGCATGCCAATTCCCAGGTTCCGTGGCATGTGTCAGATTGCACATTGCGGAAAGCAGGATGAAGCTAAGACGAGAAATCGGGTTGTTGTTTTATCACTGGAGATTTGATCGAATGGGCGAGGAAGTTTCTCTTTCGTGGTCTATTGAGGAAGAGAAAAGATTCAAACTTATGGTGAGACTAAATCTCCCGAGTCCGAGTACCCATTTTTGGGATTATATTGCCAAGTTTTTTCCAGGTAAAACAAAAGATAAGTTAGTAAGCTATTACTTTAATGTATTTCTCATCGGGCGTAGAGCTTATCAGAATCGGGTAACTCCAAAAGATGTAGATAGTGATGATGAGGAGGAGTCAGAATTCGGATGTGTTGGTGGTAGGTTTGGGAATGAGGCGCCGAGTTTTGGAGGCTCTGATAGACTGATATGTGCTGAGAGTAAGCAGCACGAAGATTTCGAGTATGAAGAGCAAGGGCCGCTTCCCCGAACTGCTGATGTGGCATAAAGAGGAACATGTTTCCGAGTGGCCAAAGTGGTTCGTAGCACCGCTACTAGACGTTTAGATTTGGGCTAAAATTTTGATTCAACACCGATAAGTCGGTAGTAGTGTTGTGAATTCAATATCCGGATGATTGTGAATATTGTGGGATAATCCCAGATACCAAAATGTTTGTATGCTTCAATTTTTGAAAAACCCAAGTGAGGATTTGAAGCTAAATTGGAATTTTGTGCAAGTGTTGTTCAATAATGCTGTTAAGACGATGTTTTTTCACCCTTTTTGGGTTGTTTACATTTTCTAGTTTCAACTTTTGCATCTAATTTTGTGTCTATTTCTGCATTTTCTGTTGCAATCACCTCCTAAACTTTGTTGATATCTAATTTAACACCGTGTATCGTAAAAAGAAAAATAGCATGCGAATAAGCATAGTGGTAAATGAAACTCAACTCGACGAGAATAGGAAAGTAGCAAAAACAATTTGGGGTCCCGATTCATAGTCTTCTGCATGCTAACGATTGCTTTTAAAAGCTGCTTCTGATGATAGCTGCTTGATTCAGTGTACGTCGAACGCTACTCCATAAGCAATTTTGTATTCAATAATGATGTGCTAAAAGAGAAGCTTTATTCGAAAAACCAAATAATTGGAACTTCAAACGCGAAAAACACAAATTTTGTAGCATGTCGAATGTGTTCATTTCACAAGTTTACAATTTTCGGAAACAAGTTTTAGAAAGGAGCTTCACTCAGACGTCGTCAAGCTCAAGCTGAAATCCCACAGTTTCTTTGCTAATTCTTCATCTTTAGCCAAAGAGCTCGCTGTGGCGATGTTACAATCCACAAAATACTCCCCGCTAACCCCTTTAACTTGCGGATGCAATGCCACATAACACGTAGTTGCGGCTCCCTACGACCAAAAAATTACTGCAATTAATTAGCAAACGGCAAACCTTATTCTACCAGAAACAAATCCTACTACGTATCCCGTATCAAGGCCAAAAAACTGACCTGTTGAAGATTTTTTGCTAGATATTTACCAACCCAATTAACAAGGACTGCAACATAAAGAAATGAAATCATTAGACTATCTGCCCAAAAAGATTTACATATAATAGGTGTATTAATTTTATTATATTTTCCCAACAAAACGAAATTTATTTATTCCTTCTATAAGAATGGTACAAGATAAAAGCTGTAAATCAATCAAGTACGCCATATAGGCTGTATATAAACTGATTCAAAGGATCCTATGCGCAAAAAAGTGCGACCCAAAAATATTCTAATTAAGCTTAACAATTTATACGCTCTGATAACATAAGCACGGAAATCTAAGACTTACCTTAGAATTATCTCGAGCGAACGAGTCGACAATGAATCAAGCAGAATGCCTGATAGTAAACTCCCGTAAGAGGAGACTAATCTCCTCCCTCCCAAGAGGTGGAGAATTTTGATAAATAAAAATTAAAACAATAAAATATATAAAAAGAAACCGGACTGGCTTGATCTCGTTGAATCTGTGAATAACGAGTTGCCAATCTATTTAAAAAGACCTGATCTGTATTTAAACTTAATAGATGATAATAGATCTAAGATGGACAGTACCAATAAGAGTCCAATCGGAACAATAAAAAAGCACAATTTATTACTGTCTTCATAGTCTTATTATCTAGCTTGTTTGTGAATATGGCCTCCATGCACATAATATTCCATAAATATACACAACTGAGAAACTCTTAAAACGCAAATTACAACTCACTAACTACACACGATCCGAACTGAGTACTTAATTATGTATTGTATGTAATAAGAAGAAAGGCTAAGAGGTTTACCATTCACGAAACCAACATGGCGCAAGCTGTTGGTGGCAACGACTCCAGGATGAAGTGAATTAGCAGTTATCTCCACCCCTTCTTCCTGTTTAATCGTATACGAACGAACAACCCAAGAATATGATCATGCCTATGACTAAATAATTACACAGAGATATATTTAAACCAATGTTCTCGTAAAAACTCTTATATTTGAGAAATGAATAACAACGATCGATGAAGTCGAAGGTTAAGTAGCAACTGCTTAACAACAAATTACAGGGCTACTAACATTTACCATCCGTTCTTTATTAGTTTATCACGCATGCTCACTATGCCCCACGACAACACACTCATAGTGATAAAAGATCGTAAATTTTTTTGAACTCCTATAATGGACTCATTTGTTTGCAGTCTATAAGCTCTAGCTTTTCAGTTTTTTTGCTTAAAAACTAGACAGCATTTGGCTGCTCAACTTAAAAACTGACCTTATTAGTTGTTTTGGCCTAAATAAGCTGAAAGTTTTAAGTCAGATGCATTCACTTTTCTTCTTAGTTAGAAATAAGCTGACGTATTTGCTTAAACGCTGCAATATAACCCCTTTCTGAACTACTGACCCTCCACCGAGCGAAGTCCTCTCAATGCTAGAATTTTTTTCATTGCAATGTACAAAAAATAACTGTAATTTCAGGACAAATTACTATAACTTGGGGGCAAATTAATTGTTACATGATTTCTTGTATTGAGTTGGTTTCCTGCACCAAGTGATACGGGTGAAGAGAAAGGAAACTTTTTCTTAACATTTAAGCCATCCCTAACTTTTGAATTATAAACTCACATCTCTTTGAAGTGAATAAAACCTTAATAATTGGAAGTGTACCTTAAAGTGCTTTGCCAGTTCGTTAGCATGCAATATGTTAGCAAGTTTTGATTGCCCGTAAGCACGCCAGAAGTTGTACCTGAAACGTACATAAAATTTCAAGAATTTGCAAATTCTTTTCTCGTCTTTGTTTATTCTTTTTAAACAATGGTCCGTTTGTCAAATACGAAACTCATCATCACCAAGATGTTAGAAGTTGAACGATGACTGGAAAAAGAACGGTCTCACAGATTACCTAGATTTGTCATTGATTTTGTCAAATTGAATTCCTTCGTTATAAGTATGCGTATGACCCCTAGATGAGATGTTAACGATCCTTCCTTCTTTGTGGCTTTCGCGTGATGTTCTCTTCATGGTCTCCAACAGAAGATTCGTCAAAAGAAAATGACCTGTGAAGAAGGTGATTAAAATAAAAAATGAGAAATCATTATAAATTTCAGTGATAGGCAAACAATAAATACACACGTTCGTATTCTGCTCTTCGAAGAGCACAATACCCTGAACGTTGTAAGATGTGCTCGCAGAGGAGAGGACGTCTAAGAATTTAATTCAAATTGTATTTTCATAAATCGATAATATGGTATTAATACAAAAAATGCTTATACGACCCTCGCATTTCTGTTTTCAAAGAACACTGCTGTGCTGTGTGGAATTTCCTTCTCAACAAGCAAATGAATGAAACCCATAAAAATCAATTATATTTTCCGTTCAGGACAAACAGTCTTGTGCATAAAACTCCTGCATTACGGGGTCTAAGAGGGTGTGATGTACGCAGTCTTACCCTATTTTCCGTTTGTATCTCATTACTCAAAAAAAGAGTCTGCACATCCTTAACTAATATCTCATTCTATTTTCAGAGACATGACATTTAACATTAGAAAACCTACATCAACCCAAAAAAACAACAAATATTCGAGTTTCTAACAACTGTCATTAGAAACATCATTCTTCCTAAGATTCACAGGTAATGAGTTACTGCAAACAACTAATACTTCAATTGTAACTGAATCTTCTAATGTTCTATAAACATATAGTAGACATTTGCTGTTTTATGTAAATATCGATTGATCGAACCAACTTACCCAAATGGTTAGTCGCAAAATGCAATTCGATGTTGTCTGGCGAAAGTGTGAAAGGAGGATACACAATCCCTGCATTGTTACTTATAGGGGGGGAAAAAAAAGAAAACAACTTAATTATAAGACTCAAGATGTTAATGTTATCTAATTCGTATTAGCATATTCGATAATTGTCTAACATGAGAAGGTTCAACGGAAGCCCCAAAGAGTTATACTCTTGTGCAAATTTTCGCACCGAAGCCATTGAGCTGAGATCTAGCTCCATAACATCGATTTTAGCTTCGGGCTTTTCCTTCACTATAGCTTCTTTCACTTTTAAACCACTTTCCGTATTTCTTACTGCCATGATTACGTGTACACCGCGCAAAGCAAAGGTGCGTGAAGTCTCGGCACCAATACCGCTTGAAGCACCTAATAAAAGTCGAAACATTTAGCAAATTTTCCAAACTTGCGATTTACTTTTTTGGAGTAAAAAATTTAATGTTACCCAAACTACCCCATTCTAGTAACCAAAAGTTTCATAATAGAAATTCAACTCAAAACTTGTAGTCTCATCATAATAACGAATCTCAACTAGAATACATCATGTATGTCGATAAAAATCACGAAATAGAACACAGCATCGATGACCGATGGTGCTTTGTTTAGTACTTTCAGGGTCTCAAGAACAGTAACAATATACGTACTAACAATTATATATCTTGTGTTTCGACCTTTTCCAAGCAGGATCAACACACAAGAAATTTCACTTAAGTCTACAGATTTTTCATAAATGATTGTTGCTACGTGAATCGTTTTCCGTATCAGATACTGACAATCATCTGCTGAATTGGAGCCTCGTATTAATTGACCCATCAAGATACAAACTTTATGAACAAAAACAAACTACTAAACCAAAGGGATACTTGAAAGACATGATTTTGAACATACCCAGAAACAGAATTGATATGTAAGCATATATACAGATTATATATACATACATACATGTATATATATGTGTACCCAAAAAAAAGATTTACCAGTAACAATAGCAGTAAGCCCAGTTCCATCAATACCATGTGTAACTTCCTCTGCTGTGGAATTAGCTGAGAACCCAGATGGCCCTTTTCTCCCAAAAATCGACATTTTTCTCCCAAAATTTAGAAATTAAAAATAAAAACCAAATTAACAAGTCCTTCCCAAAAACCCAAATTGCTGGTATATGTATATATAGATATATACATTACATTGATACTGCATATAAATAGATTGCCCTGGGATTTCAGCTTGGAATTTTGATCTGCTTGAATGGATTAGCTTCATATTATATTATTATAGAATAGTATATTTATTTACTCTCTAAATTCATATTGGGATCTGTTATAACTATATTTCAGTTGCCAACTTCACATGTTGCATAAAATCAAATAATTTGCTTCAAATTGTGTTTTGTGCATCAACTAATGCTATCCTTGTTTTGGTAACAAAATGTAACTTAGGTCATATTCAGTGCGCCAGGCAGCAGCTACAGCCTATGGAGCTTTGTGCTCCGTGTTGTGTTCCATCCTCGTGTCATCAAATGGAAGGCAAAACCATGTACTCGGAGGTCTCATTGACCGCTTCATAGGTTGGGCTTTACCTTTGCTTAGAAATATTAGAACTGGAGATGGGGCTACCGAGTTGGCACTGCAAGCTCTTCGTGAGTTTCTTAATGTTGGAGATGTTGGAGCAATTGAGAGATACGCACTACCGATTCTAAAAGCCAGCCAAGATCTTCTTGAGGACGAGAGAACCTCCTTGAGTTTACTCCACCAGCTTTTGGGTGTTTTGACACTGATTTCCTTGAAATTTTTTAGATTTTTTCAGCCCCATTTTGTTGATATAGTCGATCTTCTGCTGGGGTGGGTAATGGTACCGGACCTTGCCGACTCTGACAGGCGTGTTATCATGGACAGCTTCTTGCAGTTTCAGAAACATTGGGTTACTGGCCTTCCCTTCTCTCTAGGATTGCTATCTAAGTTCTTGGGTGACATGGATGTTCAGCTCAAGGACGGAAGTGACGGAACCCCGCAGCAGTTTCAGAGGCTGCTTGCTCTGCTTTCGTGTTTTTGTACAGTTTTGCAGTCTACTGCTTCTGGTTTGCTGGAGATGAATTTACTGGAACAAATAATTGAGCCTCTTAGTCAAATGATTCCTCTTTTGCTGGGATGCTTAACCATGGTTGGAAGGAAATTTGGGTGGTCGAAATGGATCAGTGATTCTTGGAGGTGCTTGACTCTCTTGGCCGAAATTCTAAGTGATAGATTTTCGAACTTTTATCCCCTTGCTTTTGATGTCTTGTTCAAGAGCTTGGAAATGGATATCAACGAAGTTCCGGGAAAGATTACTTCCTTTCATGTTCATGGTGTTCTTAAAACTAATCTTCAGTTGCTATCTCTGCAAAAACATGGTCTCTTAGCATCATCTGTACATAAGATACTACAGTTTTGCTCACCTATATCTCAGCTGCGTTTGCATCCTAATCATCTAGTGACAGCAAGTTCTGCTGCCACATATATCTTTTTGCTCCAACACAGAAACAATGAAGTCGTTGAGAAAGCTGTCGAATCTTTGATTCAGGAAGTAGAGCTCTTAATAGGCATGCTGGAAAGAACCTTGGGTAATGGGGTTGGGGTTGGGAATGAAGTTGGTCCGAACTCTTACTCTGAAACTGAGTTGTTAGCAATGATTAAATTTGATCTGAAGGTGCTATTAAGCTGCATTTCTGTAGGCGGGAATACTGCTGTGGTTGCTGGGACTGAATTTGATGCTTTGTACCTTAGGCGGTCAGAAAGATTGGCCACCTTTATCATGGAGAAATTGGACCCTTTCGGTTCTTCTGTTCAGAAATTTGTGGAGTTGCAAACCAGTGTAATCAAGACATTGGGCCATGTGACCTTGTTTGAGGTTTTTAAGAAGTGCTCCATAAGGAAACAAAATAATGAAAAAAATTCTGAGAATGTTACAGGCGAAGCGCGGGAAATAAATTATAATTCGAAGGATCAACTTCCTTTTCTTATTCTGAATCATTTAAAGAAGTACACTGTTCTTCTTACGAAAGCTCTTCATGTGTCCTCTCCTTTGGCAGTTAAACTGCAAGCTATTTCATGGATATATGAGTTCTGCGAGGGTGTCATCAAAACGTATGAGAATACTGATGATGCAACCTACCCTTTCGAAGCATTTGGACATGTTAATGTCGTTGGGAATTTGGTGATAGCAATTTTGAATGCTGCGTTAGATAGAGAACCTAAAGTGAGATTTCATGTTGCATCTGTTTTGGAGTCGCTTCTGCAGGCAAAAATTATTCATCCTCCACATTTCTATGCCATTAGTGTATTAGTCCTTGAAAAGCTTGGTGATCCAGATGATAGCATTAGAAATGCCTTCATAAAAATACTTTCGCAAGTGTTGCCAATTACAATCTATACATGTGGCCTCCATGATCATGGAAAGATCAGTACCTGTAGGACGAACTTCTTAAGTGAGAGTTCCAACTTGCATTGGAGGCAAGTGTTTGCCCTCAAACAAGTGTCCCAGCAGCTACATTCACAACAACTTGTTTCTATATTGAGTTTTCTTTCACAGAGATGGAAGGTCCCTCTTTCTTCTTGGATCCAACGGCTTATTCATACTTGTCGAAGTTCAAAGCATGTTCCTGTGAATCAACTTGAGGAGGGGGGAGATAGTGGTATAGATGGCTTAGGCTTGGACATAAGATTTGATGAAGACATCCTTGAAAGAATCTCCACTGTAAATATACTCGCTGGTGCTTGGTGGGCTATATATGAAGCGGCTAGATACTGTATTACAACTCGATTGCGGACCAATCTTGGTGGGCCTACTCAAACTTTTGCAGCACTGGAGCGCATGCTTTTGGATGTGGCACATGTTCTACATCTTGATACTGAGAAAAGTGATGGGAACTTGAATCTTGTCGGTTCTTCGCATGCTCACTTGTTACCAATGAGGCTGCTACTTGATTTTGTTGAGGCCTTAAAGAAAAATGTCTATAATGCTTACGAGGGATCAACTGTTTTACCACTTGCTGCCCGGCAAAGCTCTCTGTTCTTTCGAGCAAATAGAAAAGTCTGTGAGGAGTGGTTCTCTCGAATTTGTGAGCCGATGATGAATGCTGGTTTGGCACTTCAATGTCACCATGCTACAATTCACTATTGTACCTTGCGTTTGCAGGAATTCAGGAACCATGTTCTTTTATCTCGGAAGGACAAGCCTAGGGGTCAGGTTGATAATAGATTAAGATACTCTGAAGATATCTTAAGAGTCATACGGCACATGGCATTGTGTTTATGTAAAGTTTATGAGCCAGAAGCTTTGATTGGACTGAAAAAGTGGGCTATGATGACTTTTTCTTCCTTGCTAACAGATGAGAACCATAATACCAGAGAAGATGATGACCTGGGACCTTTTGCATGGATCAATGGGCTTGTTCATCAGGCTAAAGGCCAACATGAAATGGCTGCGGCTCACTTCACTCATTTGTTGCAAGAGGAAGAGTCACTTAGTTTAATGGGTTCAGATGGTGTGCAGTTTGTAATTGCACGAGTAATCGAGAGCTATGCTGCAATTTCTGACTGGAAGTCTTTGGACTCTTGGCTATTGGATCTACATACCCTTAGAGCTAAGCATTCTGGGAAGCGTTATTCTGGTGCACTAACTGCAGCCGGGAATGAGATCAATGCGATACATGCCTTGGCCAGTTTTGATGAGGGGGATTATCAGGCAGCATGGTCGTTTCTGGATTTGACACCTAAAAGCAGCAGTGAACTCACACTTGATCCCAAATTGGCCTTGCAAAGGAGTGAGCAGATGCTTTTGCAGGCATTGCTGCTTCATACTGAAGGCAAAGTAGATAAGGTGCTGCAAGAAGTACAAAAGGCTAAATCTATGTTAGACGAAGCCTTGTCTGTTCTGCATATGGATGGGTTGGATGAGGCTGCAGCACATGCCACCCAGTTTCACTGCATCTTTGCATTTGAAGAGAGCTTAACTGAAGGCAGCCGAGAGAAACAATCTCAGCCATTGCTGTGTTCTTACATCCAAGTATTGCAATCTCCTATAAACGAAGTTCATCAGGATTGCAACATGTGGCTGAAAGTTCTCCGGGTTCATCAGTCAATTTTTCCAACTTCTCCAGTGACCTTAAAGCTCTATAAGAATTTATTAAGCTTAGCACGTAAGCAAGGAAACCTGGTTTTAGCTAACCGTCTCAGTAATCATGTCAGAGATCTTCTTAAGTCTTGTCCTGAGGGAAAGTACCTTGATCTCCTGACAAGGACTCTGCAGTATGAGAGCATCCTGCTGATGCATGCTGAAAATAAGCTTGAAGATGCTTTCTCAAATCTTTGGTCATTTCTGCGTCCATGCTTTGTTTCCTCTTTGTCTATCGTTTCCAATGCTAAAGACAATTTTTTGAATGCCAAGGCGTGCCTGAAACTTTCGCAATGGTTGAGAACTGATTATTCAAATGCAAATTTGGAAAACATTGTCAGGAACTTGTTGACAGATTTCAATACATCTGATACTTTCTCCATTGGTGGAGGGGTAACTAGTCCTCTTGATGATAAATTCTGCCCTAAACCTAATATGGGTGTACTTGTCGAGGAACTTGTTGGTACAGCTACTAAGTTGTCTTCTCAACTTTGCCCCTCCTTGGGCAAGTCTTGGGTTTCTTATGCCTCATGGTGTTACAATCAAGCAAGAGCTTCTATGTTTGGCTTAAATGAGACTACTTTGCAGTCATGTTCCTTTTCTTCCACTCTTGGTCCAGACCTGGTACCAGACAGATTTAAGTTGAGTGAAGAAGAGATGTTAAAAGTTACATCTATTGTTTTACAGCTTATTCAGAAAAAGGCTGAATCTGAAAATTTGAACATTGAAAGCAGAGAGAGTAAGGATCAGGAAGAATCCCCTGATGAATTGAGCAGTGAGAACCTTAAAAAGGCTTTAGTGCAGCAAGTTGTGGGCATAATTGTAGCTGCAGCTGGAGCACCGGGGGTCGAAAACTCCAGTGGCGAAAGCCTTTCTGGTTTGGTGGCTTCGCAATTGCAGAAATGCTTTCAGTTTGCAAATGTCGTTATAGATAATTCCTCCTCATTGTCCTCAATTGGTGAATTAGTTGATATTTGGTGGGCGTTGAGGAGAAGAAGAGTTTCTCTCTTTGGGCATGCAGCACAAGCCTTCATAAAGTACCTTTCATTTTCATCTTCCATGCATCCTGACGAAAATTTAGCTGCATCCTTTTGCGAATTCTTGAATAAGAAAACTGTCAGCTACACCCATAGGGCTACATTATATGTTTTGGACATTCTTCTTGATTATGGGGTCGAATTGAAGGAGATCCTTGAACCTGCACTTTCAATAGCTCCGTTGTTGCCTTGGCAGGTGAGATTTTGATCTATGGTGATTTATTTCGTTTTCAAATAATTTGATATTGTTCTAAATAGCTTACGCATTTTAAGGAAATAACACCTCAAATATTTGCTCGCGTAAGTGCTCATCCTGAACAAGTGGTCAGAAAACTGTTGGAGGGCCTACTATTGATAATCGCAAAATCATCTCCTTGGTCCATTGTGTACCCAACCCTTGTCGATGTAAATTCTTGTCAGGAACAACCTTCTGAGGAGCTTCAACATATACTAGCTTGTTTGGTATGCCAAAATCTTCTATTATTTCACTTCATTTTCAGCTTTTAATCTTTAGTGGGCTTTGACATACATGATTCAATGATTCTTTCTTTATTTTTTAAGGGAATGAACATCTGTCATGTACGTTGATTTATATAATCTTCTTTGAACAAGTGTAAGTTCATAGATATGTGGTTGAAGGTTTACACAATTTACAGAATTCATTGCAAGAGGATGCTTATGAGTTTTTGCAACTTTTGTTTTTGTTTATTTTCATTTGTTCTTGGTAGGTGATTATTTTTATTTTTTATTCAGACAAGGCCTAGTTTTT